>NC_059648.1:11176288-11237029 GCF_020424385.1 Procambarus clarkii | reverse complement strand
CTGTCTCTGTCTCTGTCTCTCTGTCTCTCTCTGGAGCAGCTTTTTGTGTCACATGGCTGTTAGAATTTAAGATGAAGCGCTTATGTATGCAAAACCTTTTTCCAGACTCTAATTCTCTCTTGCACCTCTGACACTCCTTCCTCCCCCCCACCCCCCCACCCCCCTCCCCCCCCCTCTCTCTCTCTCTCTCTCTCTCTCTCTCTCTCTCTCTCTCTCTCTCTCTCTCTCTCTCTCTCTCTCTCTCTCTCTCTCTCTCTCTCTCTCTCTCTCTCATATCTCTCGTATCTCTCATATCTCTCATATCGCTGCTATATTTCCTCACCTTTATGATAGCTTCCCAGTCATTAGTCTCCCAGTGTAGCTTCCAACAGTTGAGTGAATTACCGAAGTGCATTGACAGTGTGTTGCATCGGAGTTCAATGAGAGTGAGCGGTGTTGTAAATGGTCTTTGAGTGTTCTGTTAGTGAAAGTGGTGCATGAGTGTGTCAGTGAGTGAAAATGTTGTGGTGAGAGAGAGAGAGAGAGAGAGAGAGGAGAGGAGAGAGAGAGAGAGAGAGAGGGGGGGGGGGGAGATTTTTTGGAGGGGGGGAGGCAGGGATGGAGACTTTTAAAGTAAATATAGTGATATAAATTGTCACGGTGATAGATAGATGACTTGATGTTGCCGCTAGTGGGAATGGAATGGAAGGGGGGAATAGGGGGGGGCCTCTCCAAAAGAAAAGGGGAGGAAACTATCTACAAATCTCAATTTATCCGCCATCCATCCTCCCCTCTTTTACCCCTTTCGTGTTTTCCTTCATCTCTTGGTTTGCCTTTCCTTTCCTCCCTCTTTATGTCCTTTCCTTCCTTCCCTTCTTTCTCCTCCCTTCCTTCCCCCTTCTCCCGCACCCTTCCTCTGCTTCCCCCTCCCAGTGTAAGTGCCTCCCACGGTATGAAAGGCGACGGGCTGGTCGTTTAGATTCCGTGAACGCAGCGCTCTAGACCCGACCAATTAGGTTTTGTTTACCTGTTTGCTCAAGGACGCCTGGGAGAGCGGCGCCACTTTCCCCTCCCCTCCCAGCCTGCCTCCCCCTCCCAGCCTCCCAGCCTGCCTGCCTTCCCCTCCCAGCCTGCCTGCCTCCGCCTCCCAGCCTGCCTGCCTCCGCCTCCCAGCCTGCCTGCCTCCCCCTCCCAGCCTGCCTGCCTGCCTGCCTCCCAGCCTGCCTGCCTCCCCCTCCCAGCCTGCCTGCCTCCCCCTCCCAGCCTGCCTGCCTCCCCCTCCCAGCCTGCCTGCCTCCCCTCCCAGCCTGCCTGCCTCCCCCTCCCAGCCTGCCTGCCTCCCCCTCCCAGCCTGCCTGCCTCCCCCTCGCAGCCTGCCTGCCTCCCCCTCCCAGCCTGCCTGCCTGCCTCCCCCTCCCAGCCTGCCTGCCTGCCTCCCAGCCTGCCTGCCTCCGCCTCCCAGCCTGCCTGCCTCCGCCTCCCAGCCTGCCTGCCTCCCCTCCCAGCCTGCCTGCCTCCCCCTCCCAGCCTGCCTGCCTCCCCCTCCCAGCCTGCCTGCCTCCCCCTCCCAGCCTGCCTGCCTCCCCTCCCAGCCTGCCTGCCTCCCCCTCCCAGCCTGCCTGCCTCCCCTCCCAGCCTGCCTGCCTCCCCCTCCCAGCCTGCCTGCCTCCCCCTCCCAGCCTGCCTGCCTTCCTATCTACATTCCCATCCCAATTTACCTCCCCTCCTATACCAGCTTCTCTTCCGCTCTCACCCTCACCCCAGCCACCCACACACCTTCGTGGAAAAGCAGTGGATTGAAGGAGCAAATATTGGCTGTGTGGGTGGCGCCGAGGCAAGGCGGGGGGGGGGGGGGGTATGAACCCCCTATAGTCCCGTGATGCAGGTCTGCCCCCCCCCCCCCACGCCCCACACTGACAGTTATTCCTCACCTGGCCATAGTGAGGAGTCGGGGGGGGGGGAATTAAATAGTGCAAGCAACCGTCGGTAGGAGGATATAAGTGGCGGAAGAGCACTTGGATAAGTCACTTGGAGGTGTGAGGTCGGCTGTATGCGACGGCCCGTGCGCAAAAATAACGTCATCGCGACAGCATGTCGTATGCAAAGGACTTAAGATCGGTGTAGACCTGAAGCCAGTTGGGTGGTGGTGCCCTAAGGAGCCTCGGTGGTGCAAGCCTACAAGAGCATTGTGTGGGCAGGTGTCCCTGATTGGCACCTGTGCCCTGACCCTTCACACGCAGGTCAAGAGTGAGAGGAGCCGATTAGTGGCCGTCAAAAGAGTTATGTTGACGGCTTAGCAGAGTCGCCATAGTTGGACGTGGCGCGAGGAGCGTCACTGTCGTAATAGTTTTAGGTAAGAGCTGACATAACTGTCTTATGTTGCTTGTGGCAGTGAGATCACGTGTCCAGCGATCTTGTATAATGTTTATGGATGTAGACTAGAAAGTTTGTGGAAATAATGAAATGATATCGTGAGTTTAAGGTGAATTGGCATTATGAAGGCCGGAGCGACACATGCTCGCTCGACCGGGGTGAGTGGGTGACTGAGGGGGCGAGAGACTGTAGACTCGTCCAGATAGGGGAGTACCCTCACAGTAGACGCCGGCTGCGCGTGGAATGTGAAATTGTGAGGAGCATTATATATAATGAATGTTATATGTGTTTAGATGGGAGGATATAGTTTATTATTTTGTGGTAATGGAATGATTGGTTCATGTTTGAGGGACGTGGTGCGTCCAGAAGTGACGAAGTAGTGGCAGAGGGTGAACACGATTGGTCATTAACTGATGTAGCAGCGAACTACGTCAGCTGACATGTGGCAAAGCAGGGGGGGGGGGTGCCACTGGGCGGCAAGGCAGGGGGGATTGCCACTGGGCGGCCAGGCGGGGGGAGGGTGCCACTGGGCGGCAAGGCAGGGGGAGGGGTGCCACTGGGCGGCAAGGCAGGGGGCGGGGGGCCACTGGGCGGCAAGGCAGGGGGGGGGGGTGCTCCTGGCGTCATTAGGCATAAAGGCAAGGAAAGCCCGACATGGATCTGCTCAGCGTCGAAGCAGAAAGTGCCATTGAGTGGCACAGCACGAGGTAAGACTGGGCGGCACAGCAAAGGTGCCACTGAATAGCGCCTAAAGAACTGGCACCTTTCGGGGTGTTATTACGCTGGGAAAGGCGTTAAGATAGTCAAGATGGAGGAGGTGGAAAGAACTGTGTGAGAGCTCGGGAGGAAGCGAGAAGGAAGAGGAGGGAGTAAAGATGGAGGAAGAGCCGGCTGCTGGCTCAGACAGCGAGGGGAATGCGCCAGGAATCACGGGACCGGCTGGAAATGATGCTCATCATGGTGGGAATTTTCGATAGTCGTAGGAATCAAGGTGATAATGGTAACTGTAGCCACGATATCGGAGATATTGAATTACCTTAAGAGTGCACGCACCGAGGAGACGCCTCGTAGGAGCTTAGTGCAATGTGTGAACAACAAGAAGCCTCTCATAAAACGGTTCAGAAAGTAACGAGTATAGTGAACAAATTTTGACGCTGAACAATGGGATCGAATCCGCATTTCTGGACGACTCAGATGGGTTCGAGAAGTGCAGAGACGCGGGTTCGATCCCATTGCACGACTTCAATCATTCCGGGGGAGGGCGGTGGTGTAGGATGTTGGCATTGATGAATACTGGCATTGGAGGAAAGGATAAAATATAGCCAGAAAATTCTGGCAGTAATGTTGGGACAATATTGACAATGTGTAATGTCTGGAAGGGATGGAAATGTTGTGGAAGTATTGCCTTGAGATAGTTGGTGTGGCAGCTGGTGACGCTGTCTCCTCTTCTCTCTTAACACCACCACCACCTGCCCCACCTGCCCCACCACCACCATCTGCCCCGCCACCACCACCTCCCCCACCACCATTGTGACACATTCCCAATGTGAATTGACACATTCCCTTAAATGTTAACGGAGAAGGATGACACAATTAATCCTGGGCTTTAAAACCATTTCTATGAAAAGCGAAGAAAGCTTAAATGTATATTCTCAAGACGAACAGTTGGGAACACATGACTGAAAGTGTACTACAAGGATAATATCAACAGGGAGCTGCCTTGTTTTCCTTATGTTTACTTTATGTTGATTACGGGGATGAGTGTCCCTGTAGCCTGACCAGACCTCCTGGTTGGTGGTCTGGTCAACCAGGCTGTTAGACGCCGCTGCTGGCAGTGTGACGTATGATGAATCACAGTCCGGTGATCATGTAACCTTTAGCAGGTGTTCATGGATTCACAGGGAGGTCTGCTCTCTGTCAACTTCTTTCACTACCAGATATAGAGGCTGATGGCGCCGGAAGAGTGAACAAAGGGAACTAGCGAATCCATGGACCCCTCTTTTTCTGGAAGCGTTTTCATGGAAAATGCTTCCCCCACATCTTACTCTTTCACCAACCTTCCTCCCTCCCTCTTTCCCTTCCTCCCTCTTTCCCTTCCTCCCTCTTTCCCTCTCTCCTTCCCCAAGCCCATACCGTCTTCCCTCCTGTCTTTGTCTTCAGTTGTGCCGAAGACAGGCTGGAAGGTCGTGCGGGCGACGGTGACGGAGAGAGGGGGCTCGGGGTGCTGTTGTCGGCTCAACCCAATACATTACAAGGTCTGGGGCTCCTGGAAGGTGGTGTTGGGAGGCGGAAAGATGCCGTTGTCACGTGATCGTGTTATTGAGGATGCCAGTGATCTCGTGTCACTGGGAGCTCCGGGGCTCTTGAACCATGGAGTGTGGAACACGTGTTGATTTCAGAAAATGGTTTATGTGGCGTGTTGAAGACGTGACGTGCTGAGGAGATGACGTGGTTATGATGATTCGAGCTGAGGATATGTGCTGAGGAGATGACTTGAAGCGCTGGTGACTTGACGTAACGTGCTTAATATCTGAGATGCTTAGGACATGTTGAGCTGAGGATATGAGCTTGCTGTAACGAGACCTGCCAAGGGCGTGACGGTCTCAAAGACATCATGGACCTGGTTGACCAGTCCAGCAACGAGGAGGCCTGGTCGAGGACCGGGCCGCGGGAACATTGAGCACCGAAATTATGGTAAGGTAACAGTAAGGTAAGATATGTCTGAATGAGAGTGGTCTCACGAGTATGGCGGCCGAGGCCAGTGATGGACACGGCCCGGCAGAGACACGGGGAAAATTTCAACGCACTGGAAAGGACAATTGAAAATAACAAGGAAAAAATGAAGGTCCTAGAAATAAGAATAGATTAGCTAAGAGAGAACGTATTGGCACGAAGGAGACTTAAGATGGCTGAAGAAGCCAGATGGCTAAATAGGAGCTGGAGAAGATATCAAAATAGATTACAAATTCCATGTGATGTAAAGGAGCTGAAAGAGGTAAGATGTTACAAAGAAATAATTAAATGTGCTAAATTTCTCAAAACTAAAGCGAAAGGTTTAAGGAGCTTGAAAAGATTCAGGCATTGTCAAGAGCTGGGGAAAAAAGAAAATTAAAGAACAGTTATATTATTTTGAAAATAATCCATGCGATAAAAAGGGCAATTCCTCCCTTTCCCTTTGTGTAAAAAAAAAAAAAAAAAAAAATATGCTTGACTGAAGATTTTTTGTTTTATTTTTTGAGGCATACTTTTTTTATTTTAAACACTTTTAAGCATTAATTATATTCGGTGAATGCGTCATTTAACAAGATTTTTTTTATGTTCGAAGAAATCCTTTTAAAATGTAGGAAATAATGAATGTATCCAAGTCATGTGGAAGATGAGGCGGCAAGGTGAGATGTTGTAGTGAGAGGGGCACGGTAATGAGGGGGAGGTGTAGTGTAATGAGGGGAGGTAAGGTAAGGCTGTAGCTCTCGACCCCCGCCTCTGGCACCACCACCACCAGGAGACTCGCTCAACTGTCTTACAGCTTGTTCCTTTGATGCGTGTTGAGCAGACCTCTCTGGCCGCCCTTGTCTCAAATCCTTGTCTGGCGAGGTTTATATATTGTATATCTCCATGGCCTACCTACCTACCTTAGCCTACCCTCAGGCAACCAGTACAGCTACCTTAGCCTACCCTCAGGCAACCAGTACAGCTACCTTATCCTACCCTAAGACAACCAGTACAGCTACCTTATCCTACCCTAAGACAACCAGTACAGCTACCTTATCCTACCCTAAGACAACCAGTACAGCTACCTTATCCTACCCTAAGACAACCAGTACAGCTACCTTATCCTACCCTAAGACAACCAGTACAGCTACCTTAGCCTACCCTAAAACAACCAGTACAGCTACCTTAGCCTACCCTAAGACAACCAGTACAGCTACCTTATCCTACCGTAAGAAATCCACTACAGCTACCTTAGCCTACCCTAAGACAACCAGTACAGCTACCTTAGCCTACCCTAAGACAACCAGTACAGCTACCTTAGCCTACCGTAAGAAATCCACTACAGCTACCTTAGCCTACCCTAGGACAACCACTGACAGCTACCTTAGCCTACCCTAAGACAACTACTACCTTACCTCAGCCTATATAAGGCAACACTTCAATAGATCATAAACAGAGTTGGTGTAGTTGTAGGCGTCAGTGTTGGACTGTGGCCGGAACAATAGTAAAGTTGACTATTGGTATTGATGACTGTTGTTGTTCTTAAGGGTAGCGGTGGCGGGCGTCTCAACCCGTTAGTCAACGAACTACGGTAATATTTGGAGGCAGACAGCAAGTGCTTCAGCCGCTGAGGTGTTCCCGCGTGGGTTGTGTACTTGTTGTGTGTGTGTGGGGGTGTGTGTGTGTGTACTTGTTTGTGTGTGTGTGTGTGTGTGTGTGTGTGTGTGTGTGTGTGTGTGTGTGTGTGTGTGTGTGTGTGTGTGTGTGTGTGTGTGTGTGTGTGTGTGTGTTTACTAGTTGTGTTGTGTTTTTGCGGGGGTTGAGCTTTGCTCTTTCGGCCCGCCTCTCAACTGTCAATCAACTGTTTACTAACTACTTTTTTTTTTTTTTTTTTTTTTTCTCCACACACCACACACACACACACACACCCCAGGAAGCAGCCCGTGACAGCTGACTAACTCCCAGGTACCTATTTACTGCTAGGTAACAGGGGCACTTATTGTGAAAGAAACTTTGCCCATTTGTTTCTGCCTCGTGCGGGAATCGAACCCGCGTCACAGAATTACGAGTCCTGCGCGCTATCCACCAGGCTACGAGGCCCCCCCTGTGTGTGTGTGTGTGTGTGTGTGTGTGTGTGTGTGTGTGTGTGTGTGTGTGTGTGTGTGTGTGTGTGTGTGTGTGTGTGTGTGTACGTACTTGTTGTGTGTGGTGGGTGTGGGGGTGTGTGCTAGTTGATGTACTTGTGTTGCTGTACAGCCAGGCTGGAGAGGAGGATTTTCCCTTACCCTCTTGTCCTCTGCCCTTTTTCCCTCTTGACTGTCATCTTTACTTCTCTTCCCCTCCCCCTCGTCTTCCCCTCCCCCTCGTCTTCCCCCCCTACTCTCATGTTCTCTCTCAAAATTCTGCGAATGTTGGGTCAAAATATAAATTTTCCTGGTCAAAACGGCGTAGTTCTCTTCTCCGGGAATATGGTGAAATGTGACGACAATATTAAGTATTCTTTCACTGCCGCTTAACCTTAAATATTGGACGGGAGAGTTCCTGGATGCTGTGGGCGCTGATCTGGTCCTTCCTCCTCCTCCTGGCTGGTCCCCTCCTCCTCCTGGCTGGTCCCTTCCTCCTCCTGGCTGGTCCCCTCCTCCTCCTGGCTGGTCCCTTCCTCCTCCTCCTGCACCTGGCTGGTCCCTTCCTCCTCCTCCTGCTCCTGGCTGGTCCCTTCCTCCTCCTCCTCCTGGCTGGTCCCCTCCTCCTCCTGGCTGGTCCCTTCCTCCTCCTCCTGGTTGGAGGAGGAGGAGGAAGTTTCACTTCTTAGCTGGAAATTTTGAGTCTGATCTTCGTGGTCTCTTCTTGTTTACGGCTTTGTGTTCTTGCTTGATGGCCTCCTCCTTTCTAGTCCCTCCTCGTCCTCGTCCTCCTCCTCGTCTTCCTCCTCCCAGTTCCCTCTTCCTCCTCCTCCATAGTCCATCGTGACCGGCGCCTCCAGGAAATATTTACCCCAATGGCAGGTAGGTGGAGGCCTGGCTAACTAGGCAAACACAGACGAACAAAGGCCGCAGCTCCTTCAAAGAAGTCAAGACGCCTCTCAGGATTTTCTGCTCCCGACTTACCTTTCCACAGACCGCTATTCATGTCTAAGAGCTCGCTTCCTCAGGCTCTTCCTGAATACTTGTGTTGGGGCCCTATTGTACCCGCTCTAGTCCTGGTGGCGTGTGTTGCTGCCCTATTGTACCCGCTCTAGCCCTGGTGGCTTGTGTTGGGGCCCTATTGTACCCGCTCTAGCCCTGGTGGCTTGTGTTGGGGCCCTATTGTACCCGCTCTAGCCCTGGTGGCTTGTGTTGCGGCCCCATTGTACCCGCTCTAGCCCTGGTGGCTTGTGTTGCTGCCCTATTGTACCCGCTCTAGTCCTGGTGGCTTGTGTTGCTGCCCTATTGTACCCGCTCTAGCCCTGGTGGCTTGTGTTGCGGCCCCATTGTACCCGCTCTAGCCCTGGTGGCTTGTGTTGCTGCCCTATTGTACCCGCTCTAGTCCTGGTGGCTTGTGTTGCTGCCCTATTGTACCCGCTCTAGCCCTGGTGGCTTGTGTTGCGGCCCCATTGTACCCGCTCTAGCCCTGGTGGCTTGTGTTGCTGCCCTATTGTACCCGCTCTAGCCCTGGTGGCTTGTGTTGCTGCCCATTGTACCCGCTCTAGTCCTGGTGGCTTGTGTTGCTGCCCATTGTACCCGCTCTAGCCCTGGTGGCTTGTGTTACTGCCCATTGTACCCGCTCTAGCCCTGGTGGCTTGTGTTGCTGCCCATTGTACCCGCTCTAGTCCTGGTGGCGTGTGTTGCGGCCCATTGTACCCGCTCTAGTCCTGGTGGCGTGTGTTGCTGCCCTATTGTACCCGCTCTAGTCCTGGTGGCTTGTTGCGGCCCATTGTACCCGCTCTAGTCCTGGTGGCGTGTGTTGCTGCCCTATTGTACCCGCTCTAGCCCTGGTGGCTTGTGTTGCGGCCCATTGTACCCGCTCTAGCCCTGGTGGCTTGTGTTGCTGCCCATTGTACCCGCTCTAGCCCTGGTGGCTTGTGTTGCGGCCCTTTGTACCCGCTCTAGTCCTGGTGGCTTGTGTTGCTGCCCTATTGTACCCGCTCTAGTCCTGGTGGCTTGTGTTGCGGCCCATTGTACCCGCTCTAGTCCTGGTGGCGTGTTGCTGCCCTATTGTACCCGCTCTAGCCCTGGTGGCTTGTGTTGCGGCCCATTGTACCCGCTCTAGCCCTGGTGGCTTGTGTTGCTGCCCTATTGTACCCGCTCTAGTCCTGGTGGCTTGTGTTACTGCCCATTGTACCCGCTCTAGCCCTGGTGGCTTGTGTTGCTGCCCTATTGTACCCGCTCTAGCCCTGGTGGCTTGTGTGGCTGCCCATTGTACCCGCTCTAGTCCTGGTGGCTTGTGTAGCTGCCCATTGTACCCGCTCTAGCCCTGGTGGCTTGTGTAGCTGCCCTATTGTACCCGCTCTAGCCCTGGTGGCTTGTGTTGCTGCCCTATTGTACCCGCTCTAGCCCTGGTGGCTTGTGTTGCTGCCCTGTTGTACCCGCTCTAGCCCTGGTGGCTTGTGTTGCTGCCCTATTGTACCCGCTCTAGCCCTGGTGGCTTGTGTTGCTGCCCTATTGTACCCGCTCTAGCCCTGGTGGCTTGTGTTACTGCCCATTGTACCCGCTTTAGTCCTGGTGGCTTGTGTTACTGCCCATTGTACCCGCTCTAGTCCTGGTGGCTTGTGTAGCTGCCCATTGTACCCGCTCTAGCCCTGGTGGCTTGTGTTACTGCCCATTGTACCCGCTCTAGCCCTGGTGGCTTGTTACTGCCCATTGTACCCGCTCTAGCCCTGGTGGCTTGTGTAGCTGCCCATTGTACCCGCTCTAGCTCTGGTGGCTTGTATTGGGGCCCTATTGTACCCGCTCTAGTCCTGGTGGCTTGTGTTGCAGCCCATTGTACCCGCTCTAGTCCCTGGCGGCTGTGTAAGTGTGTGGGTTCGTACCCCCCCTCCCCCCTCCCCCCTGGAGTCTCTTCTGATTCTTACATACATATTCTTTGTTCTTTTCTACACATATACACCACATATTTCTACACCACCACCCACGGACTCAGCGTGACGCGTCAGTGTGAGTGATATGTATATATATGTGTGTATTCACCTAGTTGTATTCACCTAGTTGTGGCTTGCGGGGGTTGAGCTCTGCTCTTTCGGCCCGCCTCTCAACTGTCAATCAACTGTTACTAACTACTAACTATTTTTTTAATTTTTTTCACACGCACATTCCCCCCCCCCCCCCCCAGGAAGCAGCCCGTAACTGCTGTTTATCTCCCAGGTACCTATTTACTGCTAGGTAACAGCGGCATCAGGGGTGAAAGAAACTCAGCCTATTTTGTTTCTGCCATGACCGGGGATCGAACCCGGACCCTAGGATTACGAGTCTAGAGCGATGTCCACTCAGCTATCATGTCCCTAGGATGTGTGTGTGTACTCACCTAATTGTACTCACCTAATTGTGCTTGCGGGGGTTGAGCTTTGGCTCTTTGGTCCCGCCTCTCAACTGTCAATCAACTGGTGTACAGATTCCTGAGCCTACTGGGCTCTATCATACCTACATTTGAAACTGTGTATGGAGTCAGCCTCCACCACATCACTTCCTAGTGCATTCCATTTATTAACTACTCTGACACTGAAAAAATTCTTTCTAACGTCTCTGAAACAGCGGCATCAGGGTGAAAGAAACTCAGCCTATTTTGTTTCTGCCATGACCGGGGACACACACCATGTGTGTGTGCAGCCCGTCCTCCTGTTTTGGTAGTACTTATAGTAACGATGAGGACCATAGTACATATACCGACTTATAACGAAATTAGAAAGTAGAAATCTGAACTATAGAGTTGGACAAACAGGAAACCCGTTTTTTACTCGTGTTGCTTTGACAAACTAAACTAGCCTTCCTAGGCCTAATACATGATATCTGAGGCCTAATATTTATTTTATTTATTTGTATACAAGAAGGTACATTGCTATGTACTTCTTCTCTTAACCCCCAATGAAGATTTTATTCTAGTAAGGCCACTAGCACGTATAGGCTAGAGTTGGCTATAGGCTAGGACTCTCACACACCACTTTTGTGTGTGTGGCACCACTGCGGGCATGGGAGTAGTGGTAGTGGCACTGTGTAACTCGTTCATTAGATAATGAGTGCCACTAATTTGTGGTACTTGAGCAGATGTGTCCCGTCATGCCCCATGGTATGAGGGCAATGTCCGGCCAGCGTTAAACAAGGCGCTGTGTGTGTGTGTGGCACTGGCACACTACACTGGCACTCTGGCTTCCCTTCACACTCCATGATTAATATTTCAGATTCAACGCGTCTTGTTTGATAAACCGCCCACAATTATTTAGCAATGTTTTTTTTTACTTGTCACCCGCAACAAACCAGCTCTCCGCCATACCAAATTCGACACCCCAGATTTATGATGTGGCCCCCTCCCACCCCCTCTAACACAGCTGCAACCCCCTCCCACCACCCCCCAGCACAGCTGCAACCCCCTCCCCCCAGCACAGCTGCAACCCCCTCCCCCCACCCCCCCACCACTGCCGCTACCCCCCTCCCCCCACCCCCAGCACAGCTACAACCCCCTCCCTTAGACCAGCTCATCACCCCCTCCCCCTAGCATAGCTGCCCCCCACAAGCCAGACCTTCACAGCCATCCAGCCAGGCCAGTGACAGACAAGCGGTGGAGCCATAAGCCACGTTAAAAAGCGTATGATTTACTGGCCTACGCCCACCACTTGCACCAGCCACTGTACTAATTATGTGCCTTCACATGACACATGGTCACGTTGTGTCAAATGTATTATCTTCAGCACCGTTAGTGGAGCCTGTTTGGCCATGAAGTGTGGCGTACAAGGCTGTCGTTGGTGAAGAGTCAGTCCATGTAAATGACTGGAGGCAGTGTTTCCGGGTCATGTTGTGGGTGGGGTGTAGTTGTGTGTTGCGGCCGTTGTAGCTGAGGGCGCCACTTGTCAGGCTCAGTGGCCGCTTTAGGCCGTCATAGGGCCGGTAATGCCACATACATCACTGGCCGGAGGGATGCTGCGTTTGGCTCATCTGGTGGTGATCTGCCTCGACCCTCCTGCTGTGGTAGTATATGTTGATGTTTGCCTCTGATCTGGTCTCATTCTCTTCCCAAACTTGGGGTCGGGCTTCTCTAGTGCACTGTCTCATCAGCGAGGGTATCCCCCCATGGCCGTCTTACCTTGGCCGGTCTAGTAACTCCTTGACGAATTCTCTTGCCTCCTGCTACCTTGTTTTACCGATATTTCGTAAGTTTATTTAGCAGGAAGTTGAAGAATCCCGACACTGATGTTGACAGTGTCAAATAAGTTCATTCTACACAAAAGGAAGCAGAAAAGGGGAAAGAAGAGTAAGGGCGAAAAGGAATGAAGGTGAGATAAGACAAAAGAACTAAAATAGACAAAAATAAATAAGAACTGGAGAGGTGGGAGTGCACAGAGTGGCAGATATAGCTGGCTAAGATACAGGTTTTCACATCATGAAGATTAGATCGTTTATGTTCGGAGAAAGTCAAGAGTGAAGAGCAAGAGAGCCAGGCCTAAGGGTTCATGTCGGCCATGTTGTGGACGAGAGGTGACTCAAATGACGACGTCTGGGAAGAGGTGAGACATAAGAGGGGATTTCTCAAGACGACCCGACCTGGTGTGGTAATACCCACCTGGTTAAGTGGGTATTAAGTGGGCACACACTCTCTCTGTGTATTTACGTTTTACTATTTGTGTCTACAGAAACGAGCTATTAGCTCTTGGACCCCGCCTTTCTAACCGATCTATTCTTTCCTCTATTATGTCTACTACATATATATATATATATATTTATCTCTTAACACACGTGCACACACATTCCCAGAAGGCAGCCCGTAGCAGGTAGCAGTTGTCTAACTCCAAGATACCTATGTACTGCTAGGTGAACAGGGGCAAGAGGTTAAAGAAACTGCCAATTTGTTTCTGCCTCGGCGGGAATCGAACCCGGGGCCTTAGGACTACGACTCCCGAGCGTTGTCTACTCAGCCGCCAGGCCCGTGTGTGTGTGTGTGTGTGTGTGTGTGTGTGTGTGTGTGTGTGTGTGTGTGTGTGTGTGTGTGTGTGTGTGTGTGTGTGTGAGACGTTAGGAATGTAAGTTGCAAGGAAGTCGGGCACAAGTTTTCTGTAGACAGCGACGGAATCATCTCCCGCAAGTTATAATTGAGACGCAAACTTGGTTTTCTCACATTTGCTCGAATGCAATTTAAATGTTATATAATATAACTCTGAGATAACTTTGATCAGAACTCTGATATCATAATTGTGGCGTTCTCGTGGCCTTCCTTGAACAGATGTGTTCTCGGTTACTGTGTAACCTAAACCATACTCCGGGTGTCTCATTATTTCTACATTCTCATATTGAACTATGTTGATTGTCACGGGGGGGGGGGGTATAAGGTGGACCTGGATTGTACCTGAATGGGGTTCTGGGAGTTCTACTCCCCAAGCCCGGCCCGAGGCTTGACTTGTTAGAGTTTGGTCCAACAGGCTGTTGGTCAGAGGGGCCCGCAGGCCCACATACCCACCACAGCCTGGTTGGTCCATCACTCCTTGAAGAAAACTATTTTTAGTTTTCCCTTGAAGATATTCACGGTTGTTCCGGCAATATTTCTGATAGTCGTTGGGAGGATGTTGAACAACCGTGGACCTCTGATGTAGTGGACCTCTGGAAAATAGTAGAGGGGCTGGTCCCAAACCTGCACACAGAAATACCACCACATGAGACCAGAACTCATGGCAGGATGTGCAGAATACCCCCGTTGAAGAGCAGAGGTGCAACAGGTACTCTGAGAGAAAATTCTATCAACATCAGAGGCCCGAGACTGTTCAACACGCTTCCGCTACACATAAGGGGCATAACTGGCCGACCCCTCAGTGTTCAAGAGAGAACTCTATAAGCACCTCCAAAGGATACCTGATCAACCAGGCTGTGATTCATGCGTCAGGCTGCGAGCAGCCGCGTCCAACAGCCTGGTTGACCAGTCCAGCAACTAGGAGGCCTGGTCGGGGACTGAACTTCGGGGACGTTGAGCCCTGAAATCATCGCAAGGTAACCGCTCTGAATAGGGAAGTGAGTACTGAGCAGTACTCAAGACGGGACAACACAAGTGACTTGAAGAGTACCACCATTGTGATGGGATCCCTGGATTTGAAAGTTCTCGTAATCCATCCGATCATTTTTCTGGCTGCCGCAATATTTACTTGGTTATGCTCCTTAAACATAGGTTAGGTCGTCAGACATCATTATTCCCAAATCCTGGGAATAATGATGCGGGAGTGTTGTCTATGCTATGTTGTTTGATTGTTGTTATTTGATTATATGTCTATGTGAATGTCAACAATCGTATGTATATGATTGTTTTTTGTTGTGTATGATATGATGCCACGTAGGAACTTGTGGTGATGTAGAGGTGTCTGTATGTTAGTGTGAGAAGTTAACGGAGAAGGAAGTGGAGGAGGAGACGGAGGAGGAGGAGATGGAGGAGGAGGAGATGGAGGAGGAGGAGATGGAGGAGGAGGAGATGGAGGAGATGGAGGAGGAGGAGGAGGAGGAGGAGGCCGGTGTGGCACAGCTCCCTGAGGTGTAGTTTATCCAAGTTATTAAAGGCCACAAGTTTGACTCCATTTTAAACCAGTTTGTGGAGTTGGTGGCGGCTGTCATGCGTGAGAGGTGGCCCTGACCCCGGTCTTGACCCCACTGGCCGGCCCTGACCCCGGTCTTGACCCCACTGGCCGGCCCTGACCCCGGTCTTGACCCCACTGGCCGGCCCTGACCCCGGTCTTGACCCCACTGGCCGGCCCTGACCCCGGTCTTGACCCCACTGGCCGGCCCTGACCCCGGTCTTGACCCCACTGACCGGCCCTGACCCCGGTCTTGAACCCACTGGCCGGCCCTGACCCCGGTCTTGACCCCACTGACCGGCCCTGACCCCTTTCTTGACCCCACTGACCGGCCCTGACCCCGGTCTTGACCCCACTGACCGGCCCTGACCCCGGTCTTGACCCCACTGACCGGCCCTGACCCCGGTCTTGACCCCACTGGCCGGCCCTGACCCCGGTCTTGAACCCACTGGCCGGCCCTGACCCCTTTCTTGACCCCACTGGCCGGCCCTGACCCCGGTCTTGACCCCACTGGCCCGGTCTACCTCCCCGCCACAACTGTCTCCTGCTCCTCGCCCCCCCCCATCCCTTCATCCTATTATTTCTGCCACCTGTAATCCCCACTGGGGCTGGCTAATCTACCCAGCCCCCGGGGATTAATAACATCGCCCGTGCCCAACTCTGGTAATCTACCCCGCCACTGGTAAATCACTCAGCCAGATTCTCCTGACCTGTCTTGACCTTCGGCCCTTGGATTAGCAGGAGTCGACAGTGCCGCCCTTGGATTAGCAGGAGTCGACAGTGCCGCTCTTTGATATAAGCAGGAGTCGACAGTGCCGCCCTTGACTGAGCTGTATCCTCAGCTTGACCAGCGAGGCTGTTGCTGGTCACAAACCACATAGCCTTTACAACCTAGATCCCCAGGAATATGGTGTTGGAACCTGTCTTGGCTCTTTACGAAGACTTCAAATGTTTCTTAAGGGGTAGATAGATTTTCTATTTACTGTTTAGAATGTTGGGAAGTCGGGGACCTCGCTGTAGTTCTCGCTTCAGTAACCTGTTTCTCTATGTAAATAGTCTTAACGTATGCCTCTAGGGTAGCAGCCAACAGCAGCACCATAGACACAGTCAGAGAACACTGTATAAACATCAGAGGTCCACGGTTGTTCAACATCCTCCCAGCAAGCATACTAAATATTGCCGGAACTAAAATGGATGTCTTCTTCAAGAAGTGCCTGATCAACCAGGCTGTGGTGGATATGTGGGCCTCCAGGCCGCTCCAAGCAACAGCCTGGTGGACCTAGCTCTCACAAGTCAAGCCTGCCCTCGGGCCGGGCTTGGGGAGTAAAAGAACTCCCAGGTACCTCATTTAGGTACAATCCAGGTACCTTCAAGAATATATATCAGCACCATCACACTACCAGCAACACTGTCAGTTGAGCAACATTACACCACCGGCAGCACCAGCAGGTGTGGGTTTAGCCAGGTGTGGGGTGTAGCCAGGTGTGGGGTGTAGCCAGGTGTGGCCCCAGGACCCCAGGGAGGGGGAGCAGCAGCAGGGCGTGCACGGGGCTCTACAAGTTAAGTGGGGCCAAGTGCACGAAACTTTTTGATGGGTCTTCTTAACTGTGCAAAAAAGTTGAACGTGAGGAGCTATGATACGTCTCCTTGCAGGTGAAGGTGACGGCTGGGGGAGTGTGGACCCCCAGGTGAAGGTGACGGCTGGGGGAGTGTGGTCCCCCAGGTGAAGGTGACGGCTGGGGGAGTGTGGACCCCCAGGTGAAGGTGACGGCTGGGGGAGTGTGGTCCCCCAGGTGAAGGTGACGGCTGGGGGAGTGTGGACCCCCAGGTGAAGGTGACGGCTGGGGAGTGTAGCCCCCCCAGGTGAAGGTGACGGCTGGGGAGTGTGGACCCCCAGGTGAAGGTGACGGCTGGGGGAGTGTGGACCCCCAGGTGAAGGTGACGGCTGGGGGAGTGTGGACCCCCAGGTGAAGGTGACGGCTGGGGAGTGTGGACCCCCAGGTGAAGGTGACGGCTGGGGGAGTGTGGACCCCCAGGTGAAGGTGACGGCTGGGGAGTGTGGTCCCCCCAGGTGAAGGTGACGGCTGGGGGAGTGTGGACCCCCAGGTGAAGGTGACGGCTGGGGGAGTGTGGACCCCCAGGTGAAGGTGACGGCTGGGGAGTGTAGCCCCCCGGGTGAAGGTGACGGCTGGGGAGTGTAGCCCCCAGGTGAAGGTGACGGCTGGGGAGTGTAGCCCCCAGGTGAAGGTGACGGCTGGGGAGTGTAGCCCCCAGGTGAAGGTGACGGCTGGGGAGTGTAGCCCCCCCGGGTGAAGGTGACGGCTGGGGAGTGTAGCCCCCAGGTAAAGGTAGCCCCACACCCCAACACCCCCCACCACACCCCCACACCCCCCACCACACCCCTACACCCCCCCAAACCCCCACACCCCCACCCACTTTAATGCTCAAGGAAATGAGATATCACTGATATTTCTTTTATTCAATATTACTCGATCTGAATCGGGTGATATATTTTGCCGATTGTGAATTTAATATCCGTGAGTTTTGTGTTGGTTTGACGATACAAAGCTGCGGGTTTATAGTCCAGAACTGTCGGATATTGGCGGGAGGAGTGGGTGTGGGGTGGAGGCAGTCACTGTGGGTGGAGGCAGTCACTGTGGGTGGAGGCAGCCACTGTGGGTGGAGGCAGACAGTAATATTATTTTAAAATGTTGACTTCTATTTTGAAATTTTGAGTTTTCATTTTTTTGATTAAGTAGTTTTTGTGGTATTTGTGTTGCGTTCATAGTGCACCAGTGGCGGCGTAGCGTTCGTCCCCAGCACCTCAATATTTCCTGACCACCTCACCAATGGGTGACGACAGGAAGTGCTGCTATGTCAGCTGTTTGCCAGAGTGGCGCGCCCGGCCCCAGACGAGGCGTCACGGGCTTGGGCATGGCTCCTGGAATTTCCGGGCTGGAGCTTTACCAGCTGTGAGAGACTTAAGACCTACTACCATTTAAGGCTTGTCTCTTCATCTCATTAAGTTTCGAAGAGTGTGTGAATACAATCTAAGAAACAAGCCTAAGTAAGGATTGTGGGTAAAAATATGAACATGCGGAACTTTTAATGAGTGTGTTGGCGAGAACGTCAAATTATGAGTCGGGGCCCTGAAGCGGGAATGAGGGTCCGGCTGTCAAAGGAGATGCCTTTGAGAAAGTAGGGGAACTTTATCATGGAAAATGGAGTTTTGGAATGACCAATAATACACGGGGGACTGAAGTAAGTACGTGGAGACTTCATTTAGGAATAGTGCTTCCTGAACGAGTATAGCTGAGTCTGCCTCAGCCCTCAACCCCTACCCCCCCCCCCCCTGGAACGAGCAGAAGTGGGCCTCTTTCCCTCCTGGAACGGTGAAGTTTGAAGCATTTCTTTTGGAAGTCAAGACCCTGGAACGAAAAATGAGGATCCTTCAGTGAAAGACGGGATCCTGGAACGAGCATGATGACACATCATTGGAAGACGAGGTCATGGAACGAGCGTAATAACACATCTTAGGAGGGTGGGCCCTAGAACGAGCATGGTGACACCTCGTTGGAAGACGGGGGACCTGGAACGAGAGGAATAACATCTTCGGATAACGGGCCCTGGAATGAGCGTTATAACACGTCGTAGGAAGACGGCTCCACTGAATGATCACAATAACACCTCATTGGGAGACGGAGCCCTGGAACGAGTGTGAACGGTATATCAAGGATAAATGGAAATTAAGATTCGCTGTTCAAGACTTGTCTGAGCTGTCAGACGCGTGTCTCTCTTGCTGTATAGGTGGCACCTGACCCCACCCTATACTACCCTGACCCCATACTGTATTTGGTCACTATTGTGACCCCTCACACTATGTATTATCACTATTATGACCGCTGCGTTCTGTATGGCTAATCTCGTGACCCCAACATGAAGTATGGTTAATCTCGTGACCCCTACATGACATGTGAGGGTGCTCGTACGTCTAACAAGCCTGGTGTGGTGGCCAGGCAGTCCACACAAGGTGCCAAGTCTTGCCACAAGGTACATGCTAGTGCCACACTCACGAATATTCAGAGTACCTACTGTATATTATCTGTGCCGTGTGTGCTACCGGTCGTCACCGGTAAATGTGCTAATTAACTGCCATTGGATTCGCTCGTTGGCCACCAAGGGGTCAAGACGCGCTCGCTTGACCTGCCAGTTGCTACCTTGCGTTGCGAGGGGGCGGGTGCGGTTTGGCGTGTCGGCGCCATGGGGGCCCCTCTTCCCCCTGTTGTGCGTGCCCAGTCTATAGGCCTCGAGTTTTCTGCTCGGGCGGAATATCCCGAGGTGGGATTGGTGCTGTGTGACATGCTGCGGGTCCCTGTGGGGGATGTTTATGGTGTTGAGCTGGTGTCTGCCCGTAGAGTGCTTGTTAAACTGACGACAGAGGAGGTATATAGGGCGTTTTTACGTCGGTACGAGGGGCGGACCTTGCCCCTGCCCGAAGGGGCAAGCACTGTGACTGTCTCCGATCGCAGTGGTGCCATCACGTATGTAAGCGTGCATGGGGCGCCCCTGGAATTTCCGGAGGGACTGCTGAGGCGTTATTTCGGCCAGTTTGGGGCGGTCGTCAGTGTGCGGTTGAACCTGCTCTCCTCGGGTCCGCTAAAGGGTGTGCGGTCCAATATTCGCACCCTGGGAATGAGGCTGCGGGCGGACATTCCTTCTCAAGTGAGGCTTCTGGGGTGTTCTGTTAGTGTTTTATGCTCGCCAGCCCCGTACGTGTTACCGTTGTGGCCTCTTGGGGTCATCAGGCTGCTGGGTGCTCTGAACCTGCCGTCGCGCCCGTCAACCTCTTCTGTGAGGAGGATTTCCCGCCGCTCCCTGTGGAGGAGGATTCGGTGGGTGTGGACGCCGCTTTGGCTGCTGCCGTACCCCGTGTGTCGCCTGAAGCGTCTCCTGCAGATGTCGTCCCTCCTCCGGAGGCTGTGTCGCCTGTTGCGGTTGCCTCTTCTCAGGCGGTTGTGTCGCCGTCGGGTGTTCGTCCTGCCCCGGTTGCTGTCCTGGATGCTTCCGTGGTTCTTCCGGCTCCTGTATGCACGGCTCCCCCGTCTTCCTGTTCTCCGTCTGTGCCTATCACTGCACCCTCGCCGTGTGCCCAGGGTGTGCTGGGGTCGCTGTGGGACCTCCAACTGTGCTCGACCTGGTTCCCCGTGTGGTTGAGGATGCTGCCGTCCTGCGGAGGGCGTCGGTTCGCCCGGCTTGTGTTGTCCGGGTCTCTGGGTCGACATCCGGCTCTGATGATAATGAGGCTGGTGCCCAAACGTTCCCCGAGATCTTCTGATTGGGCTGATGCGGGAGAATTCGACGATGGTGGGATCTTCCAGTGACAGTGGTGAGGTTCCGTCGCATTCCTCGGTGGTGGCGGAGGTCCATGTGCCTGCGGCTGCCTGTATCGATGGTTCTTCTAGTGAGGTGCCTGTGGAGCTTGCTTCCGGTGCATCGCCTGCGTCGGATGGTTCCGGTTCTGCGTGGTGGGTGGTTCCTCCTGCTGGTGAGCGTAGTGACCTGGTGGTGGTGTTCAAGAAGACTGCTCGCTCTGCGGGTTCCGTGCCCCCAGTTTCGTCCCCTGGATCATCGGCAGCGGTTTTGCCACTTCTCCCGTCTCCGACCGTCTCTACTGCGTCTCCTGCGGTGTCAGGTGTGGGGTTGCCGTCTCGGCGGCCTTCGTCGTCTTCTCCTGTGCGGCGGGGCCGTCTCGGGGGGCCTGCGTCCGCTTCTTCCGAGTCTTCTGCTTCTCTTCGCTCTGCCTTACCTCGTTATGCGACAACTGTCGCCCAGCTCCGGGTGCTGCCGTTTCCGCCTGATCTGGTGGTTCCCGAGTTTATGCCCGCCCCCCCTGACGCAGGGGGACCGTTGTCCTACCGACTGGGAGTACTTAGTGTGGGAAGATAATAAACAGAAATATCCTAGGCATGATTTTCCTGAGAAGTATTTGGCTACCACTGTCGTGTCTCATTCTTTTAAATTATTTTTTTGTTGTGTGTGTTTGTGCTATGTGTTGTAGTGTTCGTTTGTGTGCGTGGTGTGCAGTTGCGTGCGTGTGTGCGTGAGTGTATTGTATTTACTTTATTGGTGTTATGTGTTGTACCTCTCTGTGTGGTTTTTCAGGGCCAGTTGGCTTGTTTTGTGTTGGTTCACGGATTGGGTTGTTAGGTGAGGGTTTGGGTATTTTGTCATTGTACTGCTGTGCTTATTGGTTTGTTGTCGGCCCTTCAGGCCGGTGTTTTGTGTGTTTGTCTTTCTTTGTTTTGTGCCTTTGTGTTTGTGTTCTGTTTTTTTCTTGTTTTCTTGTATTTATTTGCATGTACGCATGTAAAAATAAATAAAAAAAAATTAATTGCCATTAACAGGACACTGTGTTAATCACTCGTTTTCTTGTGTTTCAGGTGAGTGAGGCGAGGTATAGAGAGCGGGAGTTACTATGGCCGACACCTGTGCTGACCCTCTGTAAGTCCCTCGTCCAAGAACACTGTATTCCTCATCTAGTCAGACTGTCTCTCGTAGTTATGAGGTACCAGTCCCCGTCATGAGGCCCACCTGTCTAGTGTGTAAGTTATTCCTCATGTTCTGGACAGGTTCTGGACCGGTTTAATGGTCTTAATGTTTAGTAGAGCAAGTGTTTGGGTGTTAGTTTTCTTTTGTTGGGTCTGGCCTTGTTGGGTCTGGCCTTGTTGGGCCTGGCCTTGTTGGGTCTGGCCTTGTTGGGTCTGGCCTTGTTGGGTCTGGCCTTGTTGGGTCTGGCCTTGTTGGGTCTGGCCTTGTTGGGCCTGGCCTTGGTGTCTAGTAGAGTGCCGGAGGAGGAGGAGGACCTGCTCATCTGAAGCAAGGCCGACTTTGGGTGTCCCTGAGTGGACGTATTCGCGTCTGAATGGCTGAGGAGAGCAGACCTGCTCTCTGCCCGTCTGCTCCTTTGTTGAGCTTTGAAGCAGAAAGCAAGGAGGCCTATAGCAGAGATTGTGACAGAGAAAAGACGCAGTAGTGGCGTAAGCGCGGTCAACAGCCGTACCCTCTCAAGTACCCAGAGCATCGTTACAAGGCTAAAAAAGAAGTGACAAGATTGGCTGAGCACCTGGGTGGAGAAGGGGAGGGGAGGGTGAAGGGGGAGTTTGGGACCCCGTAAGGAGGACGTTGTCATCTCAGGAGGACATTTTTGTGGATGCGTGCTTACAAGCGGACGTGTGTTTGAACGACCAATGAGAACCCTGTACTGGTAACAGCAGCAAGAGTTCCAGAACATTGAGTGCCTCGTCCAGCTTGAGTGAGCGGCTCGGGTCACTCAATCGCTTGGTTTATCTCGCATCACTCCGTCTGCCCCCAGGTAACTAGGGCTGGAATGACAGCACTGTGGAGAAATGCCCGACAGACCAATGGAACATTATCTAACACAGTGCACAGTTACATACCCATTAAGATTTCAACTTAGATTCAACAGAGCAGAAGTTGTTGTTAAATACATTGGGGAATAATCTTACTGAAGCTACCATACGAGTCATAAATACTCATACTCCACCTGAGTAAAACAGAAACAAGAAACAAGTAACACTGGTTTGCACCTTGCCCCTTATTGTATTGTCTGACAGCTTGACACTGTGGGTTTTTTATAAGTCTCTCACTCATTATATTACTCATAACGTCCGTGGGTCACGGCGTCCGTGGGTCACGGCGTCCGTGGGTCACGGCGTCCGTGGGTCACGGCGTCCTTGGGTCTTGGCGTCCGTGGGTCACGGCGTCCGTGGGTCACGGCGTCCGTGGGTCACGGCGTCCGTGGGTCACGGCGTCCGTGGGTCACGGCGTCCGTGGGTCACGGCGTCCGTGGGTCTTGGCGTCCGTGGGTCACGGCGTCCGTGGGTCGCGTCGTCGTGGATCACGGCGTCCGGGCTTCTGAGAGATCGACTCTACGAAAAAGATACCGTAAATATTGCGCGCGCGCGCACAAAAAAAAGCTGCATTTACAAAATAAACTAAGAAGTGCCCCGTAAGCCTCCATCATAGCTCGCTATCTCCCGAAAACCCTCCGTCATTTATTTCATCAGTGTTTTGATAGCCTCATCAACGTTGTAATTTTAGACGGCGTAATTTTTCCCCCGTTTCCTTAGTTTGGAGTCGGCCATCTTGCGCATCACGCGGCTTTTATGTGTATATTCTGTATATATTTTTCCCGGCCGTGTGTCTGCCCAGATCAATGGCTTGTTGGGGCAAGTTTAAAAAGTTTTAATAAAAAAAAAGTTACATGAGGGAGGGTTATGAGCGAGGCAGCGTGGTGCCAGTGTCATCTCGTGTGGCAGGTGGTGGCGAGGCGGCCTTCCCTATCTCCCTTATCTTATATGAGTGGGGGGGGGGGGTATATGAGAGACGTACGCACGCACTCACGCACGCACAAGATGACTTGGACGAACTGAAGGAATGGCTATTAGTGCTTAACCCAAGCAAATATAAAAGTGTTTTTTTGTCAAACTTAGAATTACTCAGTATACTTAGACATAAGTACACTGCTCTTAAGTTAGCAAAGTGTGTTTACAAGTAATAATGTACTTGAACTAATGACTTTGATTTTCAATATAGAGTCCCTCATGTGGTATTAAAGAGCAACATAGCACTGTTTGTATTGCCTTATGAGCCCTCAAGTTTGACTCAAGCTTAGAAAGCCAGTAAACGCCAAACTTGATTTACTTGTGGTTTGTGTTGCATGATGGAACACTAGGAGAAGTACAAAGCATCTGTGTTGGTCACAGATGAGAGAGGCGGAGGCCAGGTGTTGCGACGTTGGCCACCACTAATGGGCTCAAGTTTGGTCACACTCCAGAACGCCTTGCTACTGTGTGTGTGTGTGTGTGTGTGTGTGTGTGTGTGTGTGTGTGTGTGTGTGTGTGTGTGTGTGTGTGTGTGTGTGTGTGCGTGTGTGTGTCTGCGTGTCTGCGTGTCTGCGCGCGTACTCACCTAGTTGTGCTTTCAGTGGTTAAGCTTTGGCTCTTTGGTCCCGTCTCTCAACTGTCAATCAACTGGTGTACAGATTCCTGAGCCTACTGGGCTCTATCATATCTACATTTGAAACTGTGTATGGAGTCAGCCTCCACCACATCACTTCCTAATGCATTCCATTTAATAACTACTCTGACACTGAAAAAGTTCTTTCTAACGTCTTTGTGGCTCATTTGGGTACTCAGCTTCTACCTCTGTCCCCTTGTTCGTGTACCACCCGTGTTAAATAATCCAGCCTCGTCTACCCTTTAAATTCCCATGAGAATTTTGTATGTGATGTCTCCCGGGGATCTTCTGTCTTCCAGCGGCGTGAGGTGCAGTTCCCTCAGCCTTTCCTCGTAGCTCATGCCTCTTAGTTCTGGGCCTAGCCTAGTGGCATACCTTAAATCGCGCGTGCGCACTCGTTATTTGTCGGCCATCTAGTGCAACACTACTCAGTTTCCTATAATTCCGTCATGCCAACTTTTAAAGCTGCGAATTGATTTGTCGTGAAGGTGTGTGAGCTTCTGTAACGCCTCACGCTCACCACTGACATCCTCAACAGCTCTTCCATACGTTATAACTATCATGTTCAACACTGTGTACTTGTCCACTTCGTATATGTCCCTTAGGATCTGGCATTTTGTGATCATGTTTCCTCTGATTCGTCTTCCTTCCAGTATTTCCAGTATTGGTTTACTGTAAATGTCTTTCTGGACTTTCGTGAATTCGTTGCATGACCTGGTTTTTCTGTAGTGGTTAAGACATTCATATTGCGGTCAGACATTCGCGAGAGGTCTGTAGTGAAAGAAAATAAATGTTGCTAGGCATGTTGGCATGAGGGACGCTTGGCATGTAGACCCACAATGGATCGCTGTGTAAACTTGGTGATAATGTCATGCATTTGTATACTGCATCAGAATACCAAGTGTTGAAGTGTGCTGCAAGGCATTACCTAAATCAGGAGTGGGAACCTTGTGCCATGCGAAAATGTATCTTAACTAGCAAAGATTTCATGATTTCTTAACGGGCCCAGGTTGTGTTATGCTTTGTATAAATGTGTCGATCACCTACAGATCAAGTTTGGATGCATTCATTTAGATATTTCTGGCATGGCTAACCACTTGTGTTGTCCCGTCCTGAGTACTGCTCGATACTCACTTCCCCCTTCAGAGCAGGAGAGATTGATGAAAAAGAGGGAATACAGAGAACATATACGGCACACATAGTCGCGATAAAGCACCTAAATTATTGGGATCGTCTCAAAGCTCTCCAAATGTACTCACCAGAAGGGAGACGAGAGATATAAGAAATAATTTACAAGTGGAAGATACTGGAGGGCCAGGTCCCAAATCTACTTAGTAAAATAACAACGTACTGGAGTGAACGATATGGAAGAAAATGTAGAATAGAACCAGTGAAGAGCAGAGGTGCCATAGGCACAATCAGAGAACACTGTATAAACATCAGAGGTCCGCGGTTGTTCAACACCCTCCCAGCGAGCATCAGAAATATTGCCGGGACAACCGTGGACATCTTCAAGAGAAAACTAGATAGTTTTCTTCAAGAAGTGCCGGACCAACCGGGCTGTGGTGGATATGTGGGCCTGCGGGCCGCTCAAAGCAACAGCCTGGTGGACCAAACTCTCACAAGTCAAAGCCTGGCCTCGAGCCGGGTTTGTGGAGTAGAAGAACTCTCAGAACCCCATCCAGGTATAATCCAGCATGGCTAGGTGTGTCAGGGATATTGTAGTATAATATACTTATTGCCTAGCCTCTAGATGCTGCAGCGCTTACTGTATGTTACATGAACCATCCAGTTTCTGTTGTTAGGTACAGGGATTACATGTGTTGTAATACTTTATAGTGGACAGCCCGAACATTCTTGTGTTGTAGTGGGGACTGTCAGACCTATCCCTTAGGCAATCCCTGTCTCGCCATGTGCTGTCTCACACAAGTCGAGCCTGGCCTCGGGCCGGGCTTGGGAGTAGAACAACTCCCTGAACCCCCATCAACCAGGTATCAAGCAGATATTGAACCCCCTAAGTCATCTCCGGGTAAGGTTCGAGATTAAACTCTGAGAGTGCAGAGCATCAACAATGGCTGACCAAAGAAAGAAAACGCGAACTAATTTCGATATTTCTGGGGAAGAGAGAGAGAGAACCCAAAGACCTCTGCTGGAAACGTTCTGGAGGCGCACAGCTGCGCTGGAGTCTGCTCCACTGCCACGCTCCACCCAACAATTGCTATTAAGACTTCTCTCTGGAATTACCAACTTGTAATTAGCCGGTTTCTTGGATTGCTTCATGTTTGTGACGTTTGTTTGGGCTGATTGTGTGGTGGGAAGTCGCTGATTGTTACTGTGGAGATTAACTAAGTCTTGTGAGGATCGTCTGATTGTTGTGTGAACTGCCTGATTCTTGTGCGAACTGCTTGATTGTTGCGCTAACCCCCCTGATTGTGCTAACCCCCCCTGATTGTGCTAACCCACCCCTGATTTTATGAGGGCCGACTGATTGCTGTGGCGAGCCTGACCTCAGGCCGGGCTCGGGGAGTAGAAGGACTCCTGAAACCCTCTCCAGGTATGTTCCAGGCGATCGTCTGGCGGACTGTAGCTGGGAACGTTTGCTTGGCTATTGTGGTGTTTCCTGTTGTAGGGGAAACATTACGTTTCCTGCTGAGGGAACATCACCCCTCCAGAGATTGGTGGTAGTGGAGACTACTCGAGGATTAGCTGGTGAAATCAGGCTCGCTGCTGATGTTGCTGCTTTTTCCTCTTCAATTCATCGTGCAGCAGCTGTTGTTGCTGCTGCTGCTCGTGTTCTTCATGCTGCTGCTGCTGCTGCTGCTGCTGCTGCTGCTGCTTAAAGAGTCTTCCCCGCCGTGCATGTTTGTCTCATAAACTGTCTTAAATTGACGATCATCTTTTGTTTTTAGCCGTGTCTTGTGGCTCTCGTGGGAGCTAGACATCTGCCAGAATTTTGTTTTTTATTGGTGCCGACTTTATCCCCCCCCCCTCCCCTTCATACGTTATTCTGCTTTACGCTTTGCTATTTTGTCTTGTGTATTGTCTTTTCCTCCCTCCGTCTTCTGTCTGTCATAAAATGCTGCGTGTCGAGGGTTATAAGATTAAAAGGCAGTGAAGGTGAATTACCTTTTAAGACCACCTGTCTGCTACCTCCCCCCCCCACATCCTCCCCCTCCTGTCCTTCACCGTCTGTCTCCTATGCTCAACCCCCACTAACCCCCACCAACCCAACCCCACTAATCCCCATCAGCCCTACCACCCCACTAACCAACCCCTCACTAACCCCCCACTAAGCCCCACCAACCCCACCACCCCACTAAACCCAACCCCTCCCTCTAATCCCTTACCCAATCCCTATCCAATCCATCACACCCCCCTCCGACCCCCAACTCTTCTGCTCTCTACGATAATGACTTCCCTCTACAGGCGAAGGAACCAAGGCAGATACAACCCTCCGCTTTCTCCCGAGAACAGACGTGAGGGAACTGATGTATAAAGCATCATACAGTGTGCGGAACATAAAAAATTATGTTATTGAAAGTTACAGGAACCTTCTATTCAAACTGGAAATAAACCTAGTATTGCTGAAGGGATGTTGGGCGTTCACTGTTGACAGGACAGTAATGGCCTGGATACTGAGGTCGCTTCACGACTGCTCGCTGAACCACTGAACACGCTCAGTATTGACAGATTAAATAAATTCTTCATGAACGTGACGCCAAACTCGATTCAATGTTTAGAAGGACTTCAAGTAAAGCAGCAAAGATCCAGGCTTCTGGAAATCTATTTATGAAAAAAAAATAGATTTGCCAAAAAAAAAAAAAATATAGGCCCTAAATATCCTTCTGATGCGAGAAACGGATATTTTAAGAGCAGCTTAGAGAGCCCGTCTCCACAAAGACCCCAGTAAAGCAGTCACCATAGATTGGGAGTCGATAACTTTATACATCATCATAGTCTTTGAGCAATGCATAAGTCTTTCAGTCTTTGAGCAAGATCCCAAGTGGAGCCTGGCCTCAGGCCGGGCTCGGGGAGTAGAAGAACTCCCAGAACCCTCTCCAGGTCTGCTCCAGGTAAGATGGACGCAGAACGCGACCCTGTTGCTTCTCACAGTTACTGGACGACCCTGACAAGGTCTTAGACGCACTCAGAGACTAGCAAAATGCCGGCGTGATAAACAGAGGCATCGCGAGAGCCTTCAACAAATTGCGTGATAACAAAGTGCTCACAAAATTGTGCTATAACCTAATTACAAACAGCTATAACCAGAGGTGGCCCGTTTGACCACTGTGTCATGTGATGTCTCCGTCCCCCTCCCCTGTACAGTGCTGTCTTGTTAAATTATTAACAATTACAATTTATAGTTGTTTTATACTCTAACTCACCACTGACCAGCTGCCATAAACGGTACAACACTCCTAACACAAAGTTCTTTGTTTCTTCTGTCACCCCTGATTTTCTTTGTTTGTCACCCTGATTTTCTTTCTTCTGTCACCCTGATTTTCTTTCTTCCGTCACCCTGATTTTCTTTGTTTCTTCCGTCACCCTGATTTTCTTTTCTTCTGTCACCCTGATTTTCTTTGCGTTTATTCGATTTCCAACTCACTATATCTATATATGTCGATATAGCGGGGGGGGGGGGGGGGCTGGCAGGAGGTGGGATGAGGAGGGAGGAAATATTGAGTATGGATAGGGATATTGGGTACAGATGGAGGCAATATGGGTAATGGCCCAATCACTTAGGACGAGTCGGTGATTTTGTTAATGTGCATGGGTCACCCGTGTGTGGGGGTGAGTAATGTGCATGGGTCACCCGTGTGTGGGGGTGAGTAATGTGGATGGGTCACCCGTGTGTGGGGTGAGTAATGTGAACGGGTCACCCGTGTGTGGGGTGAGTAATGTGAACGGATCACCCGTGTGTGGGGTGAGTAATGTGGGTGGGGTCACCCTTGTGTGGGGTGAGTAATGTGCAAGGGTCACCCGTGTGTGGGGTGAGTAATGTGGGTGGGGTCACCCTTGTGTGGGGTGAGTAATGTGCATGGGTCACCCGTGTGGGGGGTGAGTAATATGGATCACCCGTGTGTGGGGGTGAGTAATGTGGACGGATCACCGGTGTGTGGGGTGAGTAATATGGATCACCCACAGTGCAGCACAAGATGTGTGGGCATCTTAAGGGTGTTGGCAGCAAGACTGATGGAGGATCTGTCGAGCCCATCCTCGCTTTTTCTCGTCAACCTCTCCTTGTCTCCATTCTTTTAGCACTTCCCTCCCCTCTTCCTCGCCCTGTTTTTACCCCCTTCTCATTATTTCTCACTCTCCCTTCCTTGGGGGGCCATCCCTCTCCCCTCTCTCTCATCCCTCTTTACTCCAGACGGCTCCACTCATTCTTCAGCGCCTCTGCTTTCCCCTCCCTTGTCTGTCCTTTCTCTTCTATCATGTTTTCTGCTTCCCTTGTGCTTTCCTATTCCTCGGCCATTGTGCGACGCGCCATTTATCACCGTCCCTTCCCTCCTTCCCTGTTTTCGTTGTGGCAGTCATGGCTTTCGCTGTGTGAGGGGGAACGTCACAGTGACGAGGAGTAAGCTGCCTAACTCACTGTCGCTACGGTGTCAGCGCCCCGCGGCCGTCGCTACGGTGTCAGCGCCCCGCGGCCGTCGACGGTGTCGAGTTCTCTGGTAGTCTCGAGTCGTCTTGAGTCGTCGACTGTGCTGCCACTCGGGTACTAATCCAATTGACTTTATCGACGTCGTCTCTGGCTATTGTGGTAAGTAGGCTCGAGGGTGGGATGAACAGAGAAGCTTCTATCTGCAGCTTTCACAGCCTCTACAGGTTCCCACAGCTCAGGTAGCTTTCACTGTCAGTGACTGACACAGCTTCTGCTGATTAAATGAATTCCACAGTCTCTCTATTGCCAATAACCTCCAGCCCCCCACAGTGTACAGGCCCCCCCCACAGTGTACAGGCCCCCCCACAGTGTACAGGCCCCCCCCCACAGTGTACAGGCCCCCCCACAGTGTACAGGCCCCCCCACAGTGTACAGGCCCCCCCACAGTGTACAGGCCCCCCCACAGTGTACAGCCCCCCCACAGTGTACAGGCCCCCCCACAGTGTACAGCCCCCCCACAGTGTACAGCCCCCCCACAGTGTACAGCCCCCCACAGTGTACAGCCCCCCACTGTATACAGCCCCCACTGTATACAGCCCCCACTGTATACAGCCCCCACTGTATACACAGGAAGTATACTGTATGTATACCGTACTGTATACTTACGAACATAGTATACTGTATACCTAAATATACACAGTGTTTAGGGCGCCTGACAGCTGGGTGGACAGCGCTTCGGATTCGTAGTCCTGAGGTTCCGGGTTCGATGCCTGGTGGAGGCGGATACAAATGGACAAACTGTTTCTTTCACCGTGATGCTCCTTGTTACCTAGCAGTAAATAGGTATCTGGGAGTTAGACAGCGGCTACGGGCTGCTTCCTGGGGGTGAGAGGCCTGGTCGAGGACAGGGCCGCGGGGACACTAAGCCCCGAAAATCATCTCAAGATAACCTCAAGAAAGGTTCCCCTTTCACTTCTATAGGTACACACATAAAAGCTAGAAAAAAGAAATTAAGCTTATTCAGAATCTGAAGATGAATAGATATGAATAGATTAAGATATGATGAATTTTATTCCTCACATCTTAAACAAATGGTCATAATTATGAATTGAACAAGAGTACATCATTACAAAACAATTCAGTTATCAACCTTACCCTTTCCACAACCCCTTTCCCCCCCCCCCCTAAGGGTGGCACTCCCCACCCACTGCAAAGGGGGTGGTGCCACCACTGGGGAAACCAGGAGCCACTTTTAAGCACGCAATTAAGTTTACTACAGCACACTGAATTATCGCACTGTTAAACTAAGACCAAATGGAACACGGCTCCGCGAAAACAGCTCTATTTACACATACAAACAAACGAACAAAATATTTCGTCTGTTTTAATTAAGGGATAAATTTACCACCCGAGGATTTGCGCTTTTATCAGAGCAATATTAGAATCAAGTGAAGAAATATATTAGGAGAAGACTGCCGTTGTTTACTCCCGTTTGCCTGCCCAGTAGATACAATATACAAGACTTGGTTACACTTTGAATCAACGTTATCAACGTTAATTCAATGTTGAATCATCGTTGATGATGATGATTCATCGTTGAACTGTTGTTGCTCATGGGTATTGTATCTACTGGCTTGCCATGGAGAGGAGAATGAATAACATTTTGCTATACAATAACAATCAGAACTATAAAGGGTAACATGTTCCTATATGAAAAGAGGAAAATATCTCTGTGAAAAGATGAAATAATATTGACATACGAGAAATGGAATTACATGTTCAGAAATATCACTTATATACTGAGAGTGCCGTTTCCGACTGAGCAATATCTCTTGCAGCAACTGTAAACAATGGTTGCAAATATGCAACGAAAGCAATGAAACACAAAAAATATTTACTCGATGAGTTGAGTTTCACGAAAAGATGAAATCATGCAAGGTTCACCTGGGGTTCAGTGTCACAAATACTGAGTTATACTGCACCATGAAAGGCCGTGATGTGGTGGAAGAGACGATGGGGGGGGGGGGTAAGGGGCGTGGGTTGTGGGGGCTGTCATGGGAAGCAGCCCGTGACAGCTGACTAACTCCCAAGTACCTATTTACTGCTAGGTAACAGGGGCATTAAAGTGAAAGAAACTGTGCCCATTGTTTCTCGCCGGCGCCCGGGATCGAACCCGGGACCACAGGATCACGCGTCCAGTGTTCTCTCCACTTAGCCACTGGCTCCCTGACACATTGTGTCAGCTATTGTGACATTGTGATGTGACAGAACCTCAGAACCTCACAATGTGATGTGGCGGAACCTCACAATGTGATGTGGCGGAACCTCACAATGTGATGTGGCGGAACCTCACAATGTGATGTGGCGGAACCTCACAATGTGACGTGGCGGAACCTCACAATGTGATGTGGCGGAACCTCACAATGTGATGTGGCGGAACCTCACAATGTGATGTGGCGGAACCTCACAATGTGATGTGGCGGAACCTCACAATGTGATGTGGCGGAACCTCACAATGTGATGTGGCGGAACCTCACAATGTGATGTGGCGGAACCTCACAATGTGATGTGGCGGAACCTCACAATGTGATGTGGCGGAACCTCACAATGTGATGTGGCGGAACCTCACAATGTGACGTGGCGGAACCTCACAATGTGACGTGGCGGAACCTCACAATGTGACGTGGCGGAACCTCACAATGTGACGTGGCGGAACCTCACAATGTGACGTGGCGGAACCTCACAATGTGACGTGGCGGAACCTCACAATGTGACGTCTTGTTTTAAAATCGCCATGGCGATTTTAAAACAAAAAACGCGATATGAATCATTCTCAAGCAGAACAGATTTCAACTTATATAGGATCATGCGTTGCAATATTGCTTAAGAACACATTTAGAGTATTTTCCAAAAATGTCATCATGAGTATATGGTATGTCTCGTGGGCCACAGGGGAATGGGGTCCATTAGTGCTTTATCATAAACCGAATTTAGATCAGATTTTTGTATACATTTTTTTTGTTCCCAGAAAATATACAACATAGAATTTTATTTTAACAATCTACATATACATGGGGTAATTTTGAAGCATGTTGGCAGTTGTTATGGCATGGGGGGCCGCAGGCAGCCTCCGCGTATAATTGCGTTCCGTAATTGCGTATTTCTGTTATTTGTATTATAACTATACACGCGTATGACCTGATTGGGAAGCTGGCGCTCTTTTGTCATATTTAAATATTCGCGTTTGTTTTATGTTTTATTTCCGTTGCTTGTAATCATGGTTCGCGTGCCAGACCGGGATTTGTGTCGGAAAGTCATTACCATAGGAAAATGATTTTTTGTATTAACTTTGGTAGCTGTGTGGCAGGCAACAGCTTCATAATATGTTGTCACTGGTCCTGTGTGTGTGTGGGTGTGGGTGGGTGTGTGTGTGTGTGTGTGTGTGTGTGTGTGTGTGTGTGTGTGTGTGTGTGTGGGTGTGGGTGGGTGTGGGTCTGTGTGTGGGTGTGTGTGTGTGTGTGTTTAGTCAGTTGGAATTCATGTTTATATTCTTCGATATTAGTGTTCAGTATTCCCTTGTGTGGGGGCGCAACTCCATACCATACACGGAAGCGCTCACACCTCACACTAGCATGCCTCCCCCCTCACACCTCACACCAGCGGGCTCCCACCTCACCCTAAGTGGGGAAGACTTAGGCCTTAGTGTGTCCACTGTCATCAATGGTCTCATCACGCGGTAAAGACCATCGACGACGCTAAAAAAAAAAAAACACGTCTCCTATCCAAACTAACAAGTCCCTGAACCGCCACGATGGCCGGCTGCACTCTTTCTTATCATAACCTTGGCATCACGGGTCTCATTTCTTAAGTAAAATCGTCTATAACAATCATGACTACATTAGACAGTTTGAATGTGTTTTCAGAGGGATGTTTCCCCCTACAGTACGGCACGTGTGGTGGCTGCATCATCCTGGGAAGTGAACGTTTACAGTGAGATTTAGATTTACAGTGAGATTTATATAGTGAGATTTAGATCACGGGTCGGGGACTTGAGCTGGACCAGAATTCACTAAGCGTTTCCGTGTTCACTTACGGGATCTCCACCTCTTATCTCAGTCAAGGCGGCTTAATTTGTATTTACTAAACAGTTTACAAAGTCGTTTAGAACCCAGGACTTATTATAAACTATTACCAAAATATTCAAGTACAAAAGTGTATAAAAGTATATTGAAATATACTAAATAATAATACTAATAATAATAATAATAATAATAATTAAAATATCCAACTAGAAAGAAAAAACTGCTTGGCATTATAAATAAATTAGAAATATTAACCCATTTAAAATACTGAAACTTAGGCCGGCCTTCCCTGGAAGTGGGTATAGGCCTACCTACCGAGGCCAGGCCTGGCCTCGGGCCGGGCTTGCGGAGTAGAAGAACTCCCAGAACCCCATCAAGCAGAGAGGCAGGAGCTGGGAGCGGGGACAGACGGCAGCGCAAAAGGGGGGGGGCAGAGGCAGGGAAGGGGCAGAGGCAGGAAGGGGACTGAGGCAGGGAAGGGGCTGCGGAAGGGGAAGGGGATGGAAGGGAGAGGCAGGGATGGGGGGGCCATCTTCCTCAGGCCCAATTACCACAAGTTTGGCGGGGCGTCGACGAGAGTTTGATGAATGACTAAGACAGCCAGATGGGGCCCCAATACCAGCTGTCTCTCTCTTATTAATGCACCACGTGATGGGCTGTCACCTGGGGCCTGGCAACCCCGCCTCAAACCCCCTATTCCTAACTCCCATTACTCGCATCCCCCCCAATACCCTATGTTCCACCCTTATTCTTATCCCACCTATACTTATTTTAACACTTCTCCATTTCCTATATTCCTATTCTTTTCATCTTTACGCCTATTACCGCTCGTGAATATCTGCAACCTCGCAATGGAGGACTTTGACGAGTACCAGTAATAAGGGGATACTGATGATGGTATACTGTGGTGGAGGATACCAGTCGTGGTGGCATGTGGTCGTGTCATAATATTTGTGTCGGGAATACAATCTTGTCCATCATGTGTGGACGACTGCCACACCGCAAGCCGTATTTAACAACTCCAACACAGTCTTCGGGGTTCCGCAACGGTGCTACCAAGTTCCATTGTCAAAGTTGTAAACTATTCCTCATAGCGGTACTGTGTAGACTATTAATCTTCTTGTGTAAACTCGTAAGTTAAGGAATGTTTTAGGGAGGAGTTTGGTGGTGGTGAGAGACAATGAGTGTCGGGTTATTGACGCAACCTGTCCTCTTAAAAATAACGTCGCTTTTCGGCGTTTTACCAGTATGGCCGAAAGTGGACGTAATTTGAAATGAAATCGGCTCACGAAAGTGACGTACTGTCCCATTTTCTGTTTGAGTCGTCCGGCTTACTCGGTAAGGTTAGGAGAGGAAACTTTCAATTAACGTTTTTCATAACGTTTTGAAACCTTATGATAATTTCTTGCCCACCTAACCTATCGGAGGCCCCTTAACTAACTGTTGTTGAAAAAAAATCAAATTTATTTTCATTTTTTTTTTCATTTTCAAATTACGTCCACTTTCGGCCATACTGGTAAACGGCCAAAAGCGACGTTATTCTTAAGACAGGTTGCGGATGCAAGTGACAAGAAGACCACTCAGAGACACGCGAAGACTATTTCTCCTCCAGGTGGTGTCGTCGAAGCGGAGGTGCGGTGTAGTACCACCAGGCTGTTGGTGAGAGTCGGCGGTTACTTGGTGTGGCACCTACCGTGAGGTTATCTTACCTTCAGGTGCTTCCGGGGCTTAGCGTCCCCGCGGCCCGGTCGTCGACCAGGCCTCCTGCTTGCTGGACTGGTCAACCAGGCTGTTGGACGGTAAGGGGCACAACTGGCCGACCCCTCACAGTGTTCAAGAGAGAACTGGATAAGCACCTCCAAAGGATACCTGATCAACCAGGCTGTGACTCATACGTCAGGCTGTGAGCAACCAGGAGGCCTGATCGACGACCGGGCCGCGGGGTCGCTAAGTCCCGAAAATACCTCAAGGTAACCTCAAGGTATCGAATTGGTGGCTGTCAAAAAGTTGGTGAAAATAGTATGGAAATAAAACTAGAATAAAACTGCTATATTGTATCCGTGGCGCAGCAGTGAATGTGTTTTTTATGCATAGAATGTGTAAGTCATATAAGGCATTATAGCTGTTATCCGGAAGGTTTAAGTATGATGAATAAATGATTGATGAGAAGTGAGTCGTGATATATCTGGTTAACATTGTATAGTGTGTCAGGAGAGGAGAAGGATGGATGGTTGGGGGCGGGGATTGATTCCGGTGTATTTTCTGCTGCGTTGGCGGGCGGGGGCTGCGAGCAGCCGCGTCCAACAGCCTGGTTGATCAGTCCAGCAACCAGGAGGCCTGGTCGACGACCGGGCCGCGGGGACGCTAAGCTCCGGAAGCACCTCAAGGTAGGTAATGGGGGGAGGGGTGCCTTTTTTATACGTGACCTTGGGTCGTTGTCCCTATACCACTTACGGGATATTCATGCCTGTGCCACTTCTTGGGTGGCTTAATCTTCATCAATTAATCAATTGTCCTTATTACTGTCTCCTGCTGGACCAATCCCCACCCTCTGCTGCTGATCACTATTCCATTGTTTGTTTGCTTCTGAGTTTCTGCCTGCCTGAATGGTTGTATTTAATCTAGTTGTATTACGGGGCAGCATACTTGAGAATGGACGTCGCATGTGTAGTGTACAGTATTCTGAAAGGCTCTTACACTAGGTTCAGAAATGCTGTTTTTAGTTTACAAGTTTCGCGCGTGATAACTATGCTATCCTGGTCGTTATCTCAGGTGCTGTGTCGACTGCCAGGTCCTGGTGTTTTACCCACACAGGAATTCATCTCCCCCTCGTTTGCTGTGTGTGTGGGAGGCAGGTTAAGGGTAGGTGGATTTTGGGTTGTATGTCGGGTCTCCAGGGTCAAGCCTGGCCTGGGGAGTAGTAGAACTCCTGAAATCCTCTCCAGGTATGTATGCTCCAGGTATGTCCGCATGCTCATGCTCTTGCATGTGTGGAAGGGCATGGGGGGTGGGGGGGTCGTATGAAGTTCGAATTTTATTTCCGACATTATATCTTTTATCATAATCCTCGGTGAGGAAAACACACTGCACCTCGGCAATCGCAGACAACCCAAGACTAGAGGGAACACCTGGTCTGGTAATTCCCAGGTGAAGGAGATGATGGGTGATTAGTTCAGGAGAACTGAGATGACGAGTTCTCTCTCAGGTACTCTGAGAGAGAACTGTCAACATCAGAGGCCCCGAGACTGTTCAACACGATTCCACTACACATAAGGGGCATAACTAGCCGACCCCTCAGTGTTCATGAGAGAACCGGATAAGCACCTCCAAAGGATACCTGATCAACCAGGCTGTGACTCATACGTCAGGCTGCGAGCAGCCGCGTCCAACAGCCTGGTTGACCAGTCCAGCAACCAGGGGGCTCGGTCGGGGACCGGGCCCCGGGGATGCTGAACCCCGAAACCACAACACAGGAAGGTAAGGTGACGGGTGAAGGCATGAGAGGTGCAATCACACATGCACTCGCTAAATATCATTTTCATATCTTTAACCATGCACTCACTGCTTAGTTCAGTAGCTTACCAAGTTACGTGCAGCTCCTGCACTCAGTGATACAATCAGTACCAAGTTACGTGCAGCTCCTGCACTCAGTGATACAATCAGTACCAAGTTACGTGCTGCTCCTGCACTCAGTGATACAATCAGTACCAAGTTACGTGCTGCTCCTGCACTCAGTGATACAATCAGTACCAAGTTACGTGCTGAGAGCACACATGTTTCCCCGTGCTGCCAGCTCCAGACCGCCGAGTGTGAAAACTGCCACCCCTCGTGTTCCACCCCTCGTGTTCCACACCCCCGTGTTCCACCCCTCGTGTTCCACCCCCCTCGTGTTCCACCCTTCGTGTTCCACACCCCCGTGTTCCACCACTCGTGTTCCACCCCTCTCGTGTTCCACGCTTCGTGTTCCACACCCTCGTGTTCCACCCCTCGTGTTCCACCCCCCTCGTGTTCCACCCTTCGTGTTCCACCCCTCGTGTTCCACCCCCCTCGTGTTCCACCCTTCGTGTTCCACCCCTCGTGTTCCACACCCTCGTGTTCCACACCCCCGTGTTCCACCCCTCGTGTTCCACCCCCTCGTGTTTCACCCTTCGTGTTCCACACCCCCGTGTTCCACACCCCCGTGTTCCACCCCTCGTGTTCCACCCCCCCTCGTGTTCCACCCCTCGTGTTCCACCCCTCTCGTGTTCCACGCTTCGTGTTCCACACCCTCGTGTTCCACCCCTCGTGTTCCACCCCTCGTGTTCCACCCCCCTCGTGTTCCACCCCCCTCGTGTTCCACACCCTCGTGTTCCACACCCTCGTGTTCCACCCCTCGTGTTCCACACCCTCGTGTTCCACCCCTCGTGTTCCACCCCTCTCGTGTTCCACGCTTCGTGTTCCACACCCTCGTGTTCCACACCCTCGTGTTCCACACCCTCGTGTTCCACCCCCCTCGTGTTCCACACCCTCGTGTTCCACACCCTCGTGTTCCACACCCTCGTGTTCCACACCCCCGTGTTCCACCCCTCGTGTTCCACCCCCTCGTGTTTCACCCTTCGTGTTCCACACCCCCGTGTTCCACCCCTCGTGTTCCACCCCCCCTCGTGTTCCACCCCTCGTGTTCCACCCCTCTCGTGTTCCACGCTTCGTGTTCCACACCCTCGTGTTCCACCCCTCGTGTTCCACCCCCCTCGTGTTCCACACCCTCGTGTTCCACACCCTCGTGTTCCACCCCTCGTGTTCCACACCCTCGTGTTCCACCCCTCGTGTTCCACACCCTCGTGTTCCACACCCTCGTGTTCCACCCCCCTCGTGTTCCACCCCCCTCGTGTTCCACCCCCCTCGTGTTCCACCCCCCTCGTGTTCCACACCCTCGTGTTCCACACCCTCGTGTTCCACACCCTCGTGTTCCACCCCTCGTGTTCCACCCCTCTCGTGTTCCACGCTTCGTGTTCCACACCCTCGTGTTCCACACCCTCGTGTTCCACACCCTCGTGTTCCACCCCCCTCGTGTTCCACACCCTCGTGTTCCACACCCTCGTGTTCCACACCCTCGTGTTCCACCCCCCTCGTGTTCCACCCTTCGTGTTCCACACCCTCGTGTTCCACCCCTCGTGTTCCACCCCTCGTGTTCCACCCCTCGAGACTGGACGCATTTTAAGACTTGGAAGAACTTGTTCCGTGTTCGGACTCAAGCTAAAGTCTGAAGACTGAAACAAAGTGATTCTGTGATAACAACATAATTCTTACCCTTTGTAAACACCACCGGAGTGAACGACAGCTTCCACACCCACAATAATCTGTTTGTGTTTAACGTATTAATTAACTTAATACGTTAATTAACGCGGAAAGCTGCACAGATACTCAAGAGTATTATAAGCAGACTGTTAATATTTACATGCCCCATTTTGGTTGCTTAAATTGGAAAGTTTTGATCCTTATGAAGTATAAAGGATGATTGCCAGTCTTGTGGGCACTTCGGAACCTGTTTTCTTGCTGGTTTTTATGTTTTTATTTTATTTTTCAGAGTGGTTTTTTCAGCTTTTTTATTGCAGTTGAGTTTTGTGAGCGTTTTAATTTAAATCAATTTTAATTTAAATAAATTTTAATTTTAAATAAATTTAAATTTTAAATAAATTCTTAATCTAGTGTATGTAGAGCGGAGGGGACCATAAGCCGGGAGGTAGTCAGTGTGGTGCTACTGGTTATTGAGCGTAACATTCAGGAACAGTAAAGTGCGAGTGTGCACGCGCGTTTGTGTGGTGTCTGTACTTACCTAGTTGTGTTGAGGGGGGGGGAGGGTTGTGCTTTGGCTCTTTAGTCCCGTCTCTCAATTGTCAATCAACTGGTGTACAGAGACTGTGCGCGCTTCTGTGCATACATTCGTGTGTGTGTGTGTGTGTGTGTGTGTGTGTGCGTGCGTGTGCGTGTGTACCCACCTATTTGTGCTTCCGGGGGATGAGTTCTGGCTCTTTGGTCCCGCCTCTTATCAGTCAATCAACTGATGTATAGGTTCCTGAGCCTACCTGGCTTTATAATGTGTGTGTGTGTGTGTGTGTGTGTGTGTGTGTGTGTGTGTGTGTGTGTGTGTGTGTGTGTGTGTGTGTGTGTGTTGTGTGTGTTGTGTGTGTTGTGTGTGTTGTGTGTGTTGTGTGTGTGTGTGTGTGTGTGTGTGTGTGTGTGTGTGATGGTGGCTGTCAAGCTGTCAGTGATGCCAGCCAGCCAGCCAGCCAGCTCGGCTTATATGGCAATATAATTAATCCATTTTACATATGCCGGGGATAAATAAGCTATAGAGAGTATTTAAACCTGTTATCCCTATGAATTTGTTGATTTGTGAGAATCATGACAAACGTTTGTTTTGCAAATATTCGATAATACTGGTATATATGAATATGCATATATATGTAAATTTACCTATTGGCATTAATACGGAATTGTTTGGACAGGATATATCAAGCAGGGATCATTAGCTTTTACGTAAATGAGTAACTGTTGTTAGCGTTGACACCCAGCATGAGCGGGAGGCTGGCTATTGACCTTTGGGACCACAACTGGGTCATGGAGGTTTGTCCAATTTCATTTGTGGCTCTGCGGGTACCTCCAGGCAACAAACAGCCTGTTGGACCAAGTTATCACACGTCAAGTCTGGGCCCAGACCGCGACTGGGGAGTAGAGGAACTCCCAGAATCCAGTTCAGGTATTTTGCAAGTATAATTCCAGATTGAAGGGAATTATCCGCTGATAATTCCCTCCTCTGGTGCGGGGCGCTCCGCCAGTTGTAGGGGCGCTCCGCCCGTTGCAGGAGGCCTTCCGCCTGGTGTAGGGGCGCTCCGCCCGTTGCAGGAGGCCTTCCGCCTGGTGTAGGGGTGCTCAACTCGTTGTAGGGGCGCTCCTACCTTGGTACTTTCCCATGGTATTGTACTTCTCCAAGGTACAGTACTCCCCCAGGGTATAGTACCTCCTTGTGCACCGCAGAGGGGCAAATATAATGGTCAACGAAGGAAAGACACATTTCTTCCTTCAGAAGGAAAAAAGTATAGAAACTAAAACACTATGACCCATTTTCCTACAGTGTAGTACTTGTGACAACTATGTGATCGAACGAAACAAAAACGGAATGTTGCTGCAAAGAATGTTTTGTACTATTTCTTTCTGTAGAGGGCACGAAAACAGGCCAAGAACCAGATTCACGACATTCATAGGCCTATATAGCGCATATGTTCTGTATTAGTCCTAGCTAGCGTATTTAGGCCTAGGATTACTTGAACAGGTTAGGTTAGGTTAGGTTTGGTTAGGTTAGGTTTGGTTTGGTTTGGTTAGGTTAGGGTCTTTAGTTAATTTTCCATTTTTAAGTATGATATTTATGCCAATTGAGTAATACAAAAGGTGAATTTTTTGGGTTAGCATTTATTGTAGAGTCGAGCCTGGCCCCAGGTCGGTCTCGGGGAGTAGAAGATATCCTGAGACCCTCTCCAGGTATCGAACAAGTGACCAAATAGTTGCTATAAGTGCTATTGTTTTAAGAGGATGGATAGATTTCTAACACAGTACAAAGGGTATGAGACTTGGGAGTAGTCGTGTCACGAGATCTTGCGTCGAGTGTGCGTAGATCAGTAGCTATGGCGACAACCAGGAAGATGATTGGTTCGACACCAAGAAACCTTCCTACAGGAGAAGCCATGCTAATGATACTTTTAGAGGCACTTGTTGATTACTGTAACGTAGTGTTGCTGTACGTTAATAGCCCCATTTAGAGCTAGCGAAATTGCTGACCTGGAGAATATGTTGAGAACATTTACTCTGAAGTGGAATGGGCTGCTGTAGAGAAGAGGGCTGATGATGACGGTTCGTTGTGGTTGTTAATCGTAGATTTTTTTTCGCTTGTCTTTCTTACTCTTTTTAGTGTCCTCTACATTCTTTCTTATATCTCTCTCACCCTTTTTCCCGCTGCTTTTCCGTCTGCTCCATCCTCCAGTGCCCCCTCCCTCCCTCCCTGCTCCCTCCCTCTGCTCGCTCCCTCTCTGCTCGCTCCCTCTCTGCTCGCTCCCTCTCTGCTCGCTCCCTCTCTGCTCCCTCCCTCTCTGCTCCCTCCCTCTCTGCTCCCTCCCTCTCTGCTCCCTCCATTCCTGCTCCGTCCCTCCCTGCTCTCTCGCCTCCCTGCTCCCTCCCTGCTCCCTCCCTGCCTCTGTCCGGTGGTCCCTGACAGGGGGGCGTGTTTGTGCGGTGAGTGTCCTGTTGACCAGCCTCTTCTGCCTCTCCTCACCTCCACTTCCACTCTTTTATTTTTTTCACTCGTCTCTTTTCTTGTAAATCCTATTTTTCCTGCTTTTATGTTTATCACGTACCTTTGTTTTCCTTTACATTTTCTCATGTTTATTAATTTAATTTTCGAGTCTGGTGGTGTTTTGTGAGGGTTTGTGTTGGCTGGCGTCGTGGAGGTCCTTGCCTCACCTCTCCTGGCGTCGTGGAGGTCCTTCCCTCACCTCTCCAGGCGTCGTGGAGGTCCTTGCCTCACCTCTCCTGGCGTCGTGGAGGTCCTTCCTCCACCTCTCCTGGCGTCGTGGAGGTCCTTCCTCCACCTCTCCTGGCGTCGTGGAGGTCCTTCCTCCACCTCTCCTGGCGTCGTGGAGGTCCTTCCTCCACCTCTCCTGGCGTCGTGGAGGTCCTTCCTCCACCTCTCCTGGCGTCGTGGAGGTCCTTCCTCCACCTCTCCTGGCGTCGTGGAGGTCCTTCCTCCACCTCTCCTGGCGTCGTGGAGGTCCTTCCTCCACCTCTCCTGGCGTCGTGGAGGTCCTTCCTCCACCTCTCCTGGCGTCGTGGAGGTCCTTCCTCCACCTCTCCTGGCGTCGTGGAGGTCCTTCCTCCACCTCTCCTGGCGTCGTGGAGGTCCTTCCTCCACCTCTCCTGGCGTCGTGGAGGTCCTTCCTCCACCTCTCCTGGCGTCGTGGAGGTCCTTCCTCCACCTCTCCTGGCGTCGTGGAGGTCCTTCCTCCACCTCTCCTGGCGTCGTGGAGGTCCTTCCTCCACCTCTCCTGGCGTCGTGGAGGTCCTTCCTCCACCTCTCCTGGCGTCGTGGAGGTCCTTCCTCCACCTCTCCTGGCGTCGTGGAGGTCCTTCCTCCACCTCTCCTGGCGTCGTGGAGGTCCTTCCTCCACCTCTCCTGGCGTCGTGGAGGTCCTTCCTCCACCTCTCCTGGCGTCGTGGAGGTCCTTCCTCCACCTCTCCTGGCGTCGTGGAGGTCCTTCCTCCACCTCTCCTGGCGTCGTGGAGGTCCTTCCTCCACCTCTCCTGGCGTCGTGGAGGTCCTTCCTCCACCTCTCCTGGCGTCGTGGAGGTCCTTCCTCCACCTCTCCTGGCGTCGTGGAGGTCCTTCCTCCACCTCTCCTGGCGTCGTGGAGGTCCTTCCTCCACCTCTCCTGGCGTCGTGGAGGTCCTTCCTCCACCTCTCCTGGCGTCGTGGAGGTCCTTCCTCCACCTCTCCTGGCGTCGTGGAGGTCCTTCCTCCACCTCTCCTGGCGTCGTGGAGGTCCTTCCTCCACCTCTCCTGGCGTCGTGGAGGTCCTTCCTCCACCTCTCCTGGCGTCGTGGAGGTCCTTCCTCCACCTCTCCTGGCGTCGTGGAGGTCCTTCCTCCACCTCTCCTGGCGTCGTGGAGGTCCTTCCCTCGTGGGAAGGCCGACGCCTCTCCTGGCGTCGTGGTTCGCTCAAGAGTTTGTTTTCCTATTTCCTTCCTGATATTCAGTTTCCTCTTAGTTTGTCGGAGTGGACGGCTGCGGGTGTTTTGTGATGATAGTGACACTGGTGATGGTGATGTCATACGTGATGGTGTCACATATGGTGATAGTGATCGTGTAATTGTGATGGGCATGTCATAGAACACTGTCGTGTAAGTCAGGGATAAACTTCTCCTTCTAATCCCACGTTGCTCTTCCATTACAAAATATATTTTATTCAGGTGATCGGTTATTTTCATTCTGGGTACCTTCCCGAGGTGTCTGCTCGTGTCTCTGCAGCGGTGATCAGGAGTGGTATAGCTAAGCTAGGTATTTACGATTTTTTTTTAAATTTGTGCCTGCAGAATCGGGCTATTAGCTCTTGGATCTTGCCTTTTTAACAAATCAATTTTTCTTCTATTATGTCTGCTACATATATTTATCTCTATCCCTCGTGCTCTAGCCCGTGTGTGTGGATTATGAGGGGCCGAGCCCTTGTAATACATACACACACACACACACACACACACACACACACACACACACACACACACACACACACACACACACACACACACACACACACACACACACACACACACACACACACACACATCCCCAGGAAGCAGACCGTAGCGGTTGTCTAACTCCCATGTACATATTTGCTGCTAGGTGCACAGGGACATCAGGGTGAAAGAAACTCTGCCCATTTGTTTCTGCCTCGGCTGGGAATCGAACCCGGATTCTTAGGACTACTACCCCTCGAGCGCTGCCCGCTCAGCCGAGAGGCCCCCCCAAGGTAGGTGTGTGTGTGTGTGTGTGTGTGTGTGTGTGTGTGTGTGTGTGTGTGTGAGATGGTTGGGTGGACGGAGATGCCTTTTTATTCAAGTCCGTTGATTTATCTTTCCTTTCCTCTTCCCCTATTTCCACTACATTTCCTACCATCTTGGCTCACTTTTTCATTTAATTTCTCTATTAATTTGTTTCGCCTGTACCACCTCTTGCCTTTCCTCTCCGCTTTTTTTTATTTTCCTTGGCTCCTCCCTCTTCCTCTATTCGTCTTTTCCCCCTTTCCCCTTAAGGTAGGTACCCCTCTTCCATCCTCTTCTAGTCTTTCTCCTCTCCCGTTTTTCCCCAACCACTCTCCCTTCCTTCTCTCATCTTTCCTTACCCTCCCACTTTCTCGTCGCCTCCCCCCCCCCCTCACTTCCACTGTTCCTGCCGGGTCTCTTCCGGAGCAGACCTCCGTCTGTTACTGGGTTGTTAAACACGGCTGGCCCGCACCGTAGACTTTAATGCAAATTGTTCGTAACATTGGACTCTCGTATTCTTGAAGATATCCTCACAGTATACCCAAAATTTGCCAGTGCAGGCTATTAAACACATGTCCCTGTATGACTAACCATCCTGCGAGATGGGGACTTGTATTACCACTGCTGCCTTATTCAATCTTGTGTTGATGATATCCTCATAATTCTTCCGGAGTCTGCCAGTGCAGACTGCTTATCACATGCCTCTGTATGACTAACCATCCTGTGTGTTGGGGATTTTTTAGCATCACCTAGTTAGCTTTTTTGACACACTGTACTCCACTTCATATAGTCTAGGGTAGCTGCACTAATGCAGATGTACCTAATGTGTTAATAAAAAAATTAATAAAAAGTGGCCATCGTGCTTATCAACGATATTTCTGTTTAAACTTCAAATGTAAGTGTGTAATAGTATTATAGTAATTATTTGTATTATTATTATTACTGTTAATTATTATTATAGGAATTGTTGATGACTGCACCATTCAGCGTGGGGCCCCCCCCGCACGGAGCACTGAAGGAAGGAACTGAGCCGGACTTTGCTCTTGGGCTGGGGGGCGCCGTTAGGAATCTGGCTAAGAGGATTGTGTTATACTGGTACACTTTGGAATTGTCGGGAGAGTTGTTTGTTGCGGTGGAGACGCTGGAAGGGGGAGAGGCGTGGATGGGAAGGAGGGAAGGGAATGGGAATTGGAAAAGACGGGAAAAGGAAGCTTCAGTGATTTTTTTTATTTATTTTTTCTGTTTCTAGTTAACTTCATTCGTTCAAGTGGCCGCCATCTTGTAGCTGTGCCTCGTGGTGCACTTTGCCTGGGGCTCTGTCTCGCGATTTCTTTGATGTTTCGTATTGTGAGTAACTCTCATCCTCCCAGCGTACCTAGCACACTCTCAGCACCCCACGCACTCTCCCCCAATACACCATACACTCTCCTAGCACTCCACGCAATCTCCTAGCACCCCCCTCTCACTCCCAGTACCCCTACACATTCTCCTAGCACCCCTACACATTCTCCTAGCACCCCCACACACTCCCAGTACCTCCACACACTCCCAGTACCCCCACGCACTCTCCTAGCACCCACACGCACTCTCCTAGCACCCCCACACACTCCCAGTACCCCCACGCACTCTCCTAGCACCCACACGCACTCTCCTAGCACCCCCACACACTCCCAGTACCCCCACGCACTCTCCTAGCACCCACACGCGCACTCCTAGCACCCCCACGCGCACTCCCAGTACCCCCACGCACTCTCCTAGCACCCACACGCGCACTCCTAGCACCCCCACGCGCACTCCCAGTACCCCCACGCACTCTCCTAGCACCCCCACGCGCACTCCCAGTACCCCCACGCACTCTCCTAGCACCCACACGCGCACTCCTAGCACCCCCACGCGCACTCCCAGTACCCCCACGCACTCTCCTAGCACCCACACGCGCACTCCTAGCACCCCCACGCGCACTCCCAGTACCCCCACGCACTCTCCTAGCACCCCCACGCGCACTCCCAGTACCCCCACGCACTCTCCTAGCACCCACACGCGCACTCCTAGCACCCCCACGCGCACTCCCAGTACCCCCACGCACTCTCCTAGCACCCACACGCGCACTCCTAGCACCCCCACGCGCACTCCCAGTACCCCCACGCACTCTCCTAGCACCCACACGCGCACTCCTAGCACCCCCACACACTCCCAGTACCCCCACGCACTCTCCTAGCACCCACACGCACTCTCCTAGCACCCCCACACACTCCCAGTACCCCCACGCACTCTCCTAGCACCCACACGCGCACTCCTAGCACCCCCCCCACACACTCCCAGCACCCCCACGCACTCTCCTAGCACCCACACGCGCACTCCTAGCACCCCCACGCGCACTCCCAGTACCCCCACGCACTCTCCTAGCACCCACACGCGCACTCCTAGCACCCCCACGCGCACTCCCAGTACCCCCACGCACTCTCCTAGCACCCACACGCGCACTCCTAGCACCCCCACACACTCCCAGTACCCCCACGCACTCTCCTAGCACCCACACGCACTCTCCTAGCACCCCCACACACTCCCAGTACCCCCACGCACTCTCCTAGCACCCACACGCGCACTCCTAGCACCCCCACACACTCCCAGTACCCCCACGCACTCTCCTAGCACCCACACGCACTCTCCTAGCACCCCCACACACTCCCAGTACCCCCACGCACTCTCCTAGCACCCACACGCGCACTCCTAGCACCCCCCCACACACTCCCAGCACCCCCTCACCCCTCCTGCGGTACTTTCATGTCTTCACGTTTTATTATATGGTTTTAATGCCATTGTGAGTGTAATTGTTCCTCTTCCACCCCTCCCATCCTACTCCTCTCCCCCCCCCTCCCATCCTACTCCTCTCCCCCCCCCTCCCATCCTACTCCTCTCCCCCCCCCTCCCATCCTACTCCTCTCCCCCCCCCTCCCATCCTACTCCTCTCCCCCCCCCTCCCATCCTACTACTTCCCCTCCCCCCTCCCATCCTACTCCTCTCCCCCCCCTCCCATCCTACTACTTCCCCTCCCCCCTCCCATCCTACTTCTCTCCCACCCCTCCCATCCTACTACTTCCCTCCCCCCTCCCATCCTACTCCTCTCCCCCCTCCCATCCTACTTCTCTCCCACCCCTCCCATCCTACTACTTCCCTCCCCCCTCCCATCCTACTCCTCTCCCCCCCCTCCCATCCTACTACTTCCCCCCCCTCCCATCCTACTCTCCCCCCCTCCCATCCTACTTCTCTCCCCCCCCTCCCATCCTACTCCTCTCCCTCCCCTCCCATCCTACTCCTCTCCCCCCCCATCCTACTCCTCTCCCCCCCCCTCCCATTCTACTCCTGCCTCCTTTCCCCCATTCTTCTTCCCTACTCCTCCTCCTCCCTCTCGTTTCAACTAAGTCATAATTTCCACTTATTTTCCCGTTTTGCGGTTTAGCCTTGATATTTTGTTTCTCTTTGTTTATTTATCATGTTCTGTGCCATCCCTGCTACATATATTAATGTGTGTGTGTGTGTGTGTGTGTGTGTGTGTGTGTGTGTGTGTGTGTGTGTGTGTGTGTGTGTGTGTGTGTGTGTGTGTGTGTGTGTGTGGTGTGTGTGTGTGTGTGTGGTGTGTGTGTGTGTGTGTGTGTGTGTGTGTGTGTGTGTGTGTGTGTGTGTGTGTGTGTGTGTGTGTGTGTGTGTGTGTGTTGTCCAGAGACTGAGACGAGAGGATGTCTGTGTCCCCTCTCCGTCTCTTCCCCTCTCTTCCTCTCCCCCTCTTCCCTTCTCCCCCCTCTCCTCCTCTCTCCCTCTCCCACGATTCGCTACACAGTGAATCCCCCGCGTCTTCACCCCCACCCCCCATCTTTCTCCCAGCACCCTTTCCTCCTCTCCCTCCCAATCGTCCCTTCCTCCTCCCTTCCCTAAAAAAAAAAAAAGTTTCCCGTCCTTTCTTTTCTTGCGTCGCGGTTAATAACATTTGCCCGCCCTCCATTCTCCTCTTCCTTCCCCCTTCAACACAATTATCCTTCCCATGTGCAAATTTTCATTCCAGATGGAAATTCCTATTCCATTACCCCAGTTCTCCACCATCATTCAGTTTACTCAAAAAAAAAAAAACAAAGCTTCCATTCCATAACTTTCGATCTTGCCTTATCAAAGGCTCCATTCCACTTATTGAAATTTCTCGTTATATAATCAAAAACCATTCCATAAACATTCGTTCTATCAAAATCGTGTTCTTTAATTAATGGCCCCTGAAGATAATTAGAGGCCTCGTTTTCTTAATCTCAAGAGGTCAACATTTATTTAAGACTACGTTCTGTAATCATAACTTCCATTGATAGTCAAGATCTCTGTTATAACATTAGTGTTGTTAAAGATTCGCTACCTGGAACAAGAAGTTCCAAGTAGCACGGGCTATGGCGAGGCCGTCTTCCTTTTTTTTATAACATCAAGGATAATGCTCCATTGTGTAGTTTGTAATTCTATGACACAAGATTACCCTCAGCCGATGCCTACTTTTCAGGACACTTTTATACGGTTCCAAGGATCGGGGTCCTCGCGGCCCGGTCTCTGGCAATGGTAATTTGGTCAAGCCTTCTGTTAGATCCCGCTTTATTTCCTTTACCTTGTGTTCTGCTGTAAAGAGATTTTATTGATTGATGTGTTGCTTTTAGTTTGCCGAGGGGTACTGTACCGAGGGCCGAGGGGGTACTGTACCGAGGGCCGAGGGGGTACTGTACCGAGGGCCGAGGGGATACTGTACCGAGGGCCGAGAGGGGTACTGTACCGAGGGCCGAGAGGGGTACTGTACCGAGGGCCGAGAGGGGTACTGTACCGAGGGCCGAGGGGGTACTGTAGTGAGGGCCGAGGGGGTACTGTACCGAGGGCCGAGAGGGGTACTGTAGTGAGGGCCGAGGGGGTACTATACCGAGGGCCGAGGGGTACTGTACCGAGGGCCGAGTGGGTACTGTACCGAGGGCCGAGGGGTACTGTACCGAGGGCCGAGGGGGTACTGTAGTGAGGACCGAGGGGGTACTGTACCGAGGGGGTACTGTACCGAGGGGGTACTGTACCGAGGGCCGAGAGGGGTACTGTAGTGAGGGCCGAGGGGGTACTGTAGTGAGGGCCGAGGGGGTACTGTAGTGAGGGCCGAGGGGTACTGTACCGAGGGCCGAGGGGTACTGTACCGAGGGCCGAGGGGGTACTGTAGTGAGGGCCGAGGGGTACTGTACCGAGGGCCGAGGGGGTACTGTACCGAGGGCCGAGAGGGGTACTGTAGTGAGGGCCGAGAGGGGTACTGTAGTGAGGGCCGAGGGGGTACTGTACCGAGGGCCGAGAGGGGTACTGTAGTGAGGGCCGAGGGGGTACTGTAGTGAGGGCCGAGGGGTACTGTACCGAGGGGTTCTCCCTACAGGTGGACATTGAAAAAGGGGGGGGGGTCTCCGAAGTAGGGGGGTTCTTCCAACTTAGGGCATAGAGGTAATAGTAGAATTTGTCTACTCTCGCACCAGGCCGAGATGGGAGAGTAGATAATTAATCTAATAATTATTAATATTTTCACACTAATTCTGTAATATTTCCACAGATAAATCACAAGAACGTAGCAAGAGTATATCTTTGGGGTGTTGCATTATGTCCTGTGAAACTAAAATATGCGCGAATTTCGCCTGGAAAGAAAAGGGCCCCATGAGAATACATTGAGGCTCGAACTCCCATCCCTGGGCTCCTCGGGCACACGCACTACCCACTGAACCATGCAACCCGTTCTCGCACTTTCTTTAAGTCAATATTGACTTATTTAATAAGTGCATATGTGACATACTAATTTATTGTGAATATTTTAGTTTACCTTGAAAAGCTTCATAGAAAACACCGACCTTACCTAACCACCTTAGTATGTTAACATAAGCATCTTATTGCTTCGTAATTACAATTATTACTTAACGTATTATAGGTATAGGTTAAGTAATAATTGTAATTACGAAGCAATAAGATGCTTATCTTAACATACTAAGAAGGTTAGGTAAGGTCGGTGTTTTCTATGAAACTTTTCAAGGTAAACTAAAATATTCACAATAAATTAGTACGTCACATATGCATTTATTTAATAAGTCAATATTGACTTAAAGTGCGAGAACGGGATGAACCATGACGAGTCCAACAGGAAATACTACCGGACTTAATTGGAGTTTGGAAGGCAGCATCTCCTTCCATTGTTGCTTTGACAAAACATCCTGGTGTCTTAGCCCGTCCCCCCCCCCCCCCCAAGCGGTGGCCCAGGAGTATGACACCTGATCCAGCAGACATTTAGTATTCGCGTGTGGTCCCCGGGTGGATCCACAGCCTCTTGGTTCATCAGCGGCCGCTACACTACAGGAAAGTTAACCAGTCTTCCCCTCCCTCCTTACTCCTTCACCTTCCTCTTCGCCTCAAAACTCGCAAGAGGAAGAAAAAACTTGTAGTTTTATGTTTTTAGTTAGGAAAGTTAAAAATTATACTCAAATTAATTACATTTTTTTTGAGAGAGCCGCCAGTATTTTGCAAGTTGCAAAAGTTATCCCGTCTCAAACTACCTTTTTTTTTTAATATTTTATAAAATTGCAAAAGGGAAAAGATAGTTATTTAGGGTCGTATTGTTCTCTAATTTGTCTTGGTGTAACTTCTTTAATAAATCTTGTAAATGGCAGTTTGTTTTTTTATAATAATTTTGATTAAAAAGCTCAATTTAAAGTTATTAACAGACCGGGGTAATGTCAGGGGTACCTGGTGACCTTTCAGGGGTACCTGGTGACCTTTCAGGGGTACCTGGTGACCTTTCAGGGGTACCTGGTGACCTTTCAGGGGTACCTGGTGACTTCAGGGGTACCTGGTGACCTTTGTGGTACTTGGTACCACAAAGGTACCAAGTACCTTTGGTACCAAGTACCAAGCACTTGGTACCAAGTACCTCAGGGGTACCTGGTGACCTCAGTGGTACCCGGTGACCTTTCAGGGGTACCCGGTGACCTTTCAGGGGTACCTGGGTGACCTTTCAGGGGTACCTGGGTGACCTTTCAGGGGTACCTGGTAATCTATCGCTCCTACCTGGTAACTTACTGGTGCCGGGGATCGGCAGGCGGGTGATGAGGTTGGTGTGGGCGGGTGTAGGGGTGAGGCAGGGCAGGGCGGGTGTAGGGGTGAGGCAGGGCAGGGCGGGGGTAGGGGGGTGGGGCAGGGCAGGGCGGGTGTAGGGGTGAGGCAGGGCAGGGCGGGTGTAGGGGTGAGGCAGGGCAGGGCGGGTGTAGGGGTGAGGCAGGGCAGGGCGGGTGTAGGGGTGAGGCAGGGCAGGGCGGGTGTAGGGGGGTGGGGCAGGGCAGGGCGGGTGTAGGGGTGAGGCAGGGCAGGGCGGGTGTAGGGGGGTGGGGCAGGGCAGGGCGGGTGTAGGGGTGAGGCAGGGCAGGGCGGGTGTAGGGGTGTGGGGCAGGGCAGGGCGGGTGTAGGGGTGAGGCAGGGCAGGGCGGTGTGTGGGGCAGGGCAGGGCGGGTGTAGGGGGTGGGGCAGGGCAGGGCGGGTGTAGGGGTGTGGGGCATGGCAGGGCGGGTGTAGGCAGGGCAGGGCGGGTGTAGGGCGGGTGTAGGGGTGGGGCAGGGCAGGGCGGGTGTAGGGGGTGGGGCAGGGCAGGGCGGGTGTAGGGGTGTGAGGCAGGGCAGGGTGGGGCAGGGCAGGGCGGGTGTGTGGGCATGGCAGGGCGGGTGTAGGGGTGTGAGGCAGGGCAGGGCGGGTGTAGGGGTGGGGCAGGGCAGGGCGGGTGTAGGGGGGTGGGGCAGGGCAGGGCGGGTGTAGGGGTGTGAGGCAGGGCAGGGCGGGTGTAGGGGTGGGGCAGGGCAGGGCGGGTGTAGGGGGGTGGGGCAGGGCAGGGCGGGTGTAGGGGTGTGAGGCAGGGCAGGGGTGGGGCAGGGCAGGGCGGGTGTGAGGGTGGGGCAGGGCGGGTGTAGGGGTGTGAGGCAGGGCAGGGCGGGTGTAGGGGGGTGGGGCAGGGCAGGGCGGGTGTAGGGGTGTGAGGCAGGGCAGGGCGGGTGTAGGGGGGTGGGGCAGGGCAGGGCGGGTGTAGGGGTGGAGGCAGGGCAGGGCGGGTGTAGGGGTGTGGGCAGGGCAGGGCGGGTGTAGGGGCAGGGCAGGGCGGTGAGGCAGGGCAGGGCGGGTGTAGGGGTGTGAGGCAGGGCAGGGCGGGTGTAGGGGTGTGAGGCAGGGCAGGGCGGGTGTAGGGGTGGGGCAGGGCAGGGCGGGTGTAGGGGGGTGAGGCAGGGCAGGGCGGGTGTAGGGGTGTGAGGCAGGGCAGGGCGGGTGTAGGGGTGAGGCAGGGCAGGGCGGGTGTAGGGGTGTGAGGCAGGGCAGGGCGGGTGTAGGGGTGTGAGGCAGGGCAGGGCGGGTGTAGGCAGGGCAGGGCGGGTGTAGGGGTGTGAGGCAGGGCAGGGCGGGTGTAGGGGTGTGAGGCAGGGCAGGGCGGGTGTAGGGGTGAGGTAGGGCGGGTGTAGGGGGGTGAGGCAGGGCAGGGCGGGTGTAGGGGGGTGAGGCAGGGCAGGGCGGGTGTAGGGGTGTGAGGCAGGGCAGGGTGGGTGTAGGGGGTGAGGCAGGGCAGGGTGGGTGTAGGGGTGAGGCAGGGCAGGGCGGGTGTAGGGGTGAGGTAGGGCGGGTGTAGGGGGGTGAGGCAGGGCAGGGCGGGTGTAGGGGTGTGAGGCAGGGCAGGGCGGGTGTAGGGGTGAGGTAGGGCGGGTGTAGGGGGGTGAGGCAGGGCAGGGCGGGTGTAGGGGTGTGAGGCAGGGCAGGGCGGGTGTAGGGGTGTGAGGTAGGGCAGGGTGGGTGTAGGGGTGTGAGGCAGGGCAGGGCGGGTGTAGGGTGTGAGGCAGGGCAGGGTGGGTGTAGGGGTGTGAGGCAGGGCAGGGTGGGTGTAGGGGGGTGAGGCAGGGCAGGGCGGGTGTAGGGGTGTGAGGCAGGGCAGGGCGGGTGTAGGGGTGTGAGGCAGGGCAGGGTGGGTGTAGGGGTGTGAGGCAGGGCAGGGCGGGTGTAGGGGTGTGAGGCAGGGCAGGGCGGGTGTAGGGGTGTGAGGCAGGGCAGGGCGGGTGTAGGGGTGTGAGGCAGGGCAGGGCGGGTGTAGGGGTGTGAGGCAGGGCAGGGCGGGTGTAGGGGTGTGAGGCAGGGCAGGGCGGGTGTAGGGGTGTGAGGCAGGGCAGGGCGGGTGTAGGGGTGTGAGGCAGGGCAGGGCGGGTGTAGGGGTGTGAGGCAGGGCAGGGCGGGTGTAGGGGTGTGAGGCAGGGCAGGGCGGGTGTAGGGGTGTGAGCCAGGGCAGGGCGGGTGTAGGGGTGTGAGGCAGGGCAGGGCGGGTGTAGGGGGGTGAGGCAGGGCAGGGCGGGTGTAGGGGTGTGAGGCAGGGCAGGGCGGGTGTAGGGGTGTGAGCCAGGGCAGGGCGGGTGTAGGGGTGTGAGCCAGGGCAGGGCGGGTGTAGGGGTGTGAGGCAGGGCAGGGCGGGTGTAGGGGGGTGAGGCAGGGCAGGGCGGGTGTAGGGTGGTGAGGCAGAGCAGGGCGGGTGTAGGGGGGTGAGGCAGGGCAGGGCGGGTGTAGGGGTGTGAGGCAGGGCAGGGCGGGTGTAGGGGTGTGAGGCAGGGCAGGGTGGGTGTAGGGGCGGGGTGGGGCGCGTGGACGTCTGCCCGCCTGCAGGATATCACCTTATTGATTAATCCTCTCAAACTTCGGCAACGAAAGACAACCTCCTCCTTTTTCTTTCCTTTTCAGCGTTTCTTTTTAGATTTTTCAGCGGTGAAGTTTTCGTCAAGTGAAGAGTTGTGGACGGGTAAGACGAGTCGGTAATCGCTGTGACTTGTGCTCTTCCTTCCTCCTAGCCGATCCTTAGACAAATTTTATTAATTTCCGTTCAAATAATTAGTTTTGATTAATTTGAGTTTTTAATATTGTAAATATATATATATATATGTCGTACCTAGTAGCCAGAATGCACTTCTCGGCCTACTATGCAAGGCCCGATTTGCCTAATAAGCCAAGTTTTCCTGAATTAATATATTTCCTCTAATTTTTTTCTTATGAAATGATAAAGCTACCCATTTCATTATGTATGAGGTCAATTTTTTTTTATTGGAGTTAAAATTAATATAGATATATGACCGAACCTAACCAACCCTACCTAACCTAACCTATCTTTATAGGTTAGGTTAGGTAGCTGAAAAAGTTAGGTTAGGTTAGGTAGGTTAGGTTCATGAAAAACAATTAATTCAGGAAAACTTGGCTTATTAGGCAAATCGAGCCTTGCATAGTAGGCTGAGAAGTGCGTTCTGGCTATTAGGTACGACATATATATATATATATATATATATATATATATATATATATATATATATATATATAATATTATTAAGTATTTATTCGTTGCCACTAATTCAATTTAACTAATATTTTTTCAGTAACAATTCTTGATATAGCTTAAACTTTCTCAAACTGAACTCCTTAGAGAGCAAGCGAAAGAGACGTAATCATTTACACCTGGAAAATATTGTTGCTTCCAAACCTGCACAAACAAATAATTCTGGGTGAGACCAGGAGGCATGGCAGGATGTGCAAAATAGCCCCAGTGAAAAGTTGGGTCTTGGTAAGGACTCTTAAGACACGTTTCTATAAACATTAGGGGCCCCGAGGTTTTGAACACGCTCCCTGTAAGGGCGTAACTATAGTCTTTTTTCAAGAGGGAATTTGAAAACTTAAAGGTGTCTGATCAGCCTGGATGTGATTCAAATGGATTCCATCGTCAAATGGATTCCATCGGCGTGTAACAGCCTGGTTGATCAGACCGTGAACAAGGCATATTACATTATAAAGTATCTTGAGGTTATCTTGATGATTTCGGGGCTTTTTAGTGTCCCCGCGGCCCGGTCCTCGACCAGGCCTCCACCCCCAGGAAACAGCCCGTGACAGCTGACTAACTCCTAGGTACCTATTTACTGCTAGGCAACAGGGGCATTCAGGGTGAAAGAAACTTTGCCCATTTGTTTCTGCCTCGTGTGGGAATCGAACCCGCTCCACAGAATTACGAATCCTGCGCGCTATCCACCAGGCTACGAGGCCCCAGTACATCCTATTCGGATCACAACTTGGTTCAAATGCATATAAACAATTTAACTTCAGCAATTGTGGCATCGGTTGGGACTAAATATATAATAAATAATCCTGTTTTCTATGGAGCATAGTATACTGTATACCTGAGTATACACAGTATTTAGGGCGCCTGACAGCTGGGTGGACAGTGCTTCGGATTCGTAGTACTGAGGTTCCGGGTTCGATCCCCGATGGAGGCGGATACAAATGCGCAAAATGTATCTTTCACCCTGATGCCCCTGTTACCCAGCAGTAAATAGGTACCTGGGAGTTAGACAGCTGCTACGGGCTGCTTCCTGGGGGATGTGTAACAAAGAGGAGGCCTGGTTGACGACCGGGCCGCGGGGGACGCTAAGCCCCGAAATCATCTCAAGATAACCTCAAGATATAACCTCTCTCATCCGTGGCCACCACCCGGCCACCACCCGGCCTCCCTCACCCGTGGCCACCACCCTCCGTGGCCACCACCCTCCGTGGCCACCACCCGGCCTCCCTCACCCGTGGCCACCACCCTCCGTGGCCACCACCCTCCGTGGCCACCACCCTCCGTGGCCACCACCCTCCGTGGCCACCACCCGTGGCCACCACCCTCCGTGGCCGCCACCCCTCCGTGGCCACCACCCCTCCGTGGCCACCACCCCTCCGTGGCCACCACCCCTCCGTGGCCACCACCCCTCCGTGGCCACCACCCCTCCGTGGCCACCACCCTCCGTGGCCACCACCCTCCGTGGCCACCACCACCCGTGGCCACCACCCGGCCTCCCTCACCCGTGGCCACCCTCCGTGGCCACCACCCTCCGTGGCCACCACCCGGCCTCCCTCACCCGTGGCCACCCTCCGTGGCCACCATTCCTATAATGTTATTTTCACATTTTACTTTCGTTATCTTCTCATCAGTAGTCCAAGGAAGTCGTCGATGTAATTTCTAAATGATGTTGTCGGCAGCCATTAGCATAATTGATATTTGCAGCTCCGACGAGCCTGTAACCCAGTTAGATTGCGTCCCCAGCCACACAACCACAACACCCGAATTACTTTAGGTATTTTATGTCTGGGGGCGTTGAGCAGGGGCAGGGGCAAGGGGGAGCGGCAGGGGCAGGGGGAGCGGCAGGGGGAGCGACAGGGGCAGGGGGAGCGGCAGGGGCAGGGGGAGCGGCAGGCGCGCGAGCACAGGCAGGGCTTACACAATGGGTTGGGAATTGAAAAGCAAGTTAGGAACGTCATAAAAGGTACATAGATAAAAAGCGCCAGAGTGCGCATGGCAGAAACCAAGATCATTTGCGTAAGGTGTTTCTTGCCTTGTAACCTGGAGATTCCTCCCATGTTGCGTAACCTGAGTATTTTGTACATCGTGGTCATATCTTTATTGATTTTTATGCCGGATCAATGCGAGTTTAAATTCATTATATCTGTTCTTGTAATTCGTGGCGGCTTTCCGCCCTGGCGCCAGCTGTGCGGCCTGCCTCTAGGCCTCTCCTGGACCGTTGTATGTTGGCGGGGTGTTGTTACAAGTGCTAGTACAGGTGTTATTGGTGGTGTTACTACAGGTGTTGCTGGATGGATCGATCGATCGATCGATCGATCGAAGATGCATGGATCGATGCATGAACTGAGAGAGGACAACCCTACCTAGTGGCACTATAGTAACACACTCGCTCCGCCCTTTGCGAGCAATTTACCTAGGTTCGTATCCTGATCGGGGAGGATTGACTATAGGCGCCGATCCATAACGCCTCCGTTCACCCAGCAGTGATTGGGGTACCTGGTTGTTAAACGATTAGCGGGTCGTATTCCAGTATTCCAGGGAAACAAGCGAGTCTTACCATGAGCTATGGGATGGGACAGATCTCAGCCTGCTAACTGGAGTCCAGCAGTCGTCTGTTCCTGTGCCCTCCTGTGGCGGAGAGGATTTAAGTGAATTAAAAGTGGAGGTGAACGATAAGTTTGGGTGAAAGGAGCTGTCCAGCGAGCCCTAAGGACTAGTGCTGGGGGCGCTGACTTCGAGTGCCCTAAGGACTAGTGCTGGGGCGTTGACTTCGAGTGCCCTAAGGACTAGTGCTGGGGGCGCTGACTTCGAGTGCCCTAAGGACTAGTGGTGGGGGCGCTGACTTCGAGTGCCCTAAGGACTAGTGCTGGGGCGTTGACTTCGAGTGCCCTAAGGACTAGTGCTGGGGGCGCTGACTTCGAGTGCCCTAAGGACTAGTGCTGGGGGCGCTGACTTCGAGTGCCCTAAGGACTAGTGCTGGGGGCGCTGACTTCGAGTGCCCTAAGGACTAGTGCTGGGGCGCTGACTTCGAGTGCCCTAAGGACTAGTGCTGGGGGCGCTGACTTCGAGTGCCCTAAGGACTAGTGCTGGGGCGTTGACTTCGAGTGCCCTAAGGACTAGTGCTGGGGGCGCTGACTTCGAGTGCCCTAAGGACTAGTGCTGGGGGCGCTGACTTCGAGTGCCCTAAGGACTAGTGCTGGGGGCGCTGACTTCGAGTGCCCTAAGGACTAGTGCTGGGGGTGCTGACTTCGAGTGCCCTAAGGACTAGTGCTGGGGGCGCTGACTTCGAGTGCCCTAAGGACTAGTAGCTGTCCAGCGAGCCCTAAGGACTAGTGCTGGGGGCGCTGACTTCGAGTGCCCTAAGGACTAGTAGCTGTCCAGCGAGCCCTAAGGACTAGTGCTGGGGGCGCTGACTTCGAGTGCCCTAAGGACTAGTAGCTGTCCAACGAGCCCTAAGGACTAGTGCTGGGGCGCTGACTTCGAGTGCCCTAAGGACTAGTGCTGGGGGCGCTGACTTCGAGTGCCCTAAGGACTAGTGCTGGGGGCGCTGACTTCGAGTGCCCTAAGGACTAGTGCTGGGGCGCTGACTTCGAGTGCCCTAAGGACTAGTGCTGGGGGCGCTGACTTCGAGTGCCCTAAGGACTAGTGCTGGGGGCGCTGACTTCGAGTGCCCTAAGGACTAGTGCTGGGGGCGCTGACTTCGAGTGCCCTAAGGACTAGTGCTGGGGGCGCTGACTTCGAGTGCCCTAAGGACTAGTGCTGGGGGCGCTGACTTCGAGTGCCCTAAGGACTAGTGCTGGGGGCGCTGACTTCGAGTGCCCTAAGGACTAGTGCTGGGGGCGCTGACTTCGAGTGCCCTAAGGACTAGTGCTGGGGGCGCTGACTTCGAGTGCCCTAAGGACTAGTGCTGGGGGCGCTGACTTCGAGTGCCCTAAGGACTAGTGCTGGGGGCGCTGACTTCGAGTGCCCTAAGGACTAGTGCTGGGGGCGCTGACTTCGAGAGAGACAATCAGGGTTTTCCTTCCCACTTGCTGCCTTTGATTGCCGCTCTTTTGTATACAGAACTTTAAAGCTTAATTAATTTACATGAAAATTACTAAGGTTAAAATTTAGAATTTTTAGACAGCGAAGCAGAAAACCATAAATATAGAAGAGCAAATATTGATGATGAACGTGAATGAGGGTTACAAGCAACTCGTAAATAGATTGTTAGTACTCAACGGGGCGTTACAAGTCAAAGGTTAGAATTAACGAAGCGTTGAATGCGTCTCGTGAGCGACAGCATGTAAGGCAAAAAGGAGAGCGACAGATGTGAAGCAGAAAGCGTGACTGTGGCCTTAGAGAAGGTAAGGGTAAGGGTAAGCGGTAAGGTAAAGGAGGGCAAGACCAGAGGGCGCTGCATAATAGACATACAAAGACAGGTAAACACCGAGATAAGGAGGCGTGGAGGCAGGGAGGGGGGCGGCGTGGAGGCAGGGAGGGGGGCGGCGTAGAGGCAGGGAGGGGGGCGGCGTGGAGGCAGGGAGGGGGGCGGCGTGGAGGCAGGGAGGGGGGCGGCGTTGAGGCAGGGAGGGGGGCGGCGTGGAGGCAGGGAGGGGGGCAGCGTGGAGGCAGGGAGGGGGGCGGCGTGGAGGCAGGGAGGGGGGCAGCGTGGAGGCAGGGAGGGGGGCAGCGTGGAGGCAGGGAGGGGGGCGGCGTGGAGGCAGGGAGGGGGGCGGCGTAGAGGCAGACACAGAAAGAAGCCGCAATAAGGTAGAAGAAGGGACGAGTTAAGGTACAGAATGAGACTACATTATCCCGTAGCGTCCTGACTGTAAAATCCCGTTGGCTCTTGACATGGAAATCCTGTTGCGTCGTGACAGGAAGAAATCTCGTAGCGTCTTGACAGGGAGAAACCCAATAGCGTCTTGACAGGGAAAAATCCCTTAGCGTCGCGACAGGGAAGAATGTTGTCGCCTCGGGGCAGGAAGGAGCTCCGTCTTCAAGTCGAGAGTAACGTCTTGTATATAATTTCAGTTTCTGAAAGATAGAGAAATTCTCGCTCGAGTGGTGCATTATTTGTGTGTCGTGTAGGTGTGGATGGGAGTACTCGCCTTGTTCTCTTCTTGCGGGGGGGTTGAGCTTCAGCTCTTTGGGCCCGCCTCTTAACCATCAATCAACTGGTGAACAGGTTCCCGAGTCTATTCGGCTCTTTTTATATCGACATTAGAAACTGTGTATGGAGTCTGCCGTCACCATCTCGCTTTTAAGTACATTACCTTTGTTCACCAAGATTGGTTTAGTTTTTATTATGTCTCTATGGATCATTTGTTTACTCACATTCCTCCTGTGCCCCTTGTTCGTGTATCACCTGTGCTGAACAGTATGCTTTTATCTACCCTGTCAATTCCCTGTGAATTTTCTATGTGGTAATCATGTCTCTCCTACCTCTTCTGTCTTCCAACGACGTGAGGTTTACGTTCCTGGTACCTCGTGCATTACAGTTCTGGGACTAGCCTGGGTGAACTTTATCGAACTTCGTCTTGTGCTTAACTAAATATGGCCTCCACGCTGGAACACCATTCCTTCCCCCCGTCCCATCCCAAATCCTTATCCTGATCCCTTCCAAGTGCTATATAGTCGTAATGGCTTGGCGCCTTCTCCTGATAATTACCCTACCTCCCTGCTGGAGCCGCATACACCAGGATTGGTCTGACGTCTGTAATGTACAAAGTTCTGAATGATTCCTTGTATATATTTCTAAAGGCAGTTCTTATGTTGTCCAACTTAGCTGTTTCCGCTGAAGATATCCGTTTGATATGTGGGCTTCTGGGGGACAGGTTCGGTGTGATATTGAACTTTCTCTTCCAGATTCTTGAAGAATTCCATCTCCCACTTCGTACTTTGTGTCCGGGCCTCCTGATCCCAATACCTAGGTTCATTACTTTACACTTGAGTTAAACTCGAGTAACCATTTGTTGGCTGTGCTTGCATATTCGTGCGTGCGTGCGCTCTCATGTGTGCGTCTAGGAGCTGTCGTGTGAGTGTGCGTGCGCTTGTGCGTGCACATGTAGGTCCATGCGTGTGTGCGTATTGGTGCGTTCGTGATTTTCGTCTGCCACCTATTGGGTTGGTTGCTGAATAATCCTGTATCTAATTTCCATAAGCCAATAAAATGGAATTACATTGTGAATTGAAATTGAATTGAATATTTTTAATCTGATTACAGCTTCGATCTCTATTGATTCATTCCTTT
>NC_059648.1:10961288-11171288 GCF_020424385.1 Procambarus clarkii | reverse complement strand
TGTGACTCATCGCCTGCTAATAGTTCCGTTGCTCACTTTGGTACATAATTTCCACCTTTGTCCCTTGGTTCGTGTACCACTCTTATTAAGTTAGTGTGTCCTCTCTCTATTTGCATGAAAAATTTTGTATTTAGTGATCATGTCTCCCCTTTTTCTTGTTTTTTTCAGTAACTTGAGGTTTAACTCCATTAGCTTTGCCCTGGTAACGCACACCTCTCAGCTTGATACCTGCTTGATGGGGTTCTGGGAGTTGTTCTTCTCCCCAAGCCCGGCCCGAGGCCAGGCTCGACTTGTGAGAGTTTGGTCCACCAGGCTGTTGCATGGAGCGGCCCGCAGCTCTGGGACTAGTCTAGTGGCATCTTTAGAAACTGTCTGCAGCTTCGTCTTAAGTTTAAGCTTGTGCCACATATTCTAGAACTAGTCTGACATATGTGACATGCAATTCACGAATGACGTTTTGCTTATGATTCCTAAAGGCAGTTGTTGACCAGACCACACACTAGAAGGTGAAGGGACGACGACGTTTCGGTTCGTCCTGGACCATTCTCAAGTCATGATTCTCACAATCGCCTTGAGAATGGTCCAGGACGGACCGAAACGTCGTCGTCCCTTCACCTTCTAGTGTGTGGTCTGGTCAATATACCTTAGCCACGTTATAGTGACTCATCGCCTGCCTAAAGGCAGTTCTCATGTTGACAAACCTTACATCTGAAGCTCGTAATATTCATTTGAAGTGCTTTTCGTCTTGCATGTTCCATTAAATAAGAATTCTTAGATCTTTTTCCTCGGAAACCAAGTCGGTTTCCTCCTGTCCTCAGCTTCATTGCACTCGTTTGAATTAAACTCTAATAGCCATTCGTGTGTGCGAGTGAATATATGGAGGGGCGCGGCGTCGTGGGAAAGGGGCTGTTAGGGGAGGTGGTGATTGGTCGAGAGGTTCTGTTGGGTGATGCGGTGATTGGTCGAGAGGTTCTGTTGGGTGATGCGGTGATTGGTCGAGAGGTTCTGTTAGGTGAGGTGGTGATTGGTCGAGAGGTTCTGTTAGGCGAGGTGGTGATTGGTCGAGAGGTTATGTTGGGTGATGCGGTGATTGGTCGAGAAGTTCTGTTAGGTGAGGTGGTGATTGGTCGAGAGGTTATGTTGGGTGATGCGGTGATTGGTCGAGAAGTTCTGTTTAGTGATGCGATGATTGGTCGAGAGGTTCTGTTAGGTGATGCGGTGGTGGTGGTGTGGGATATAATGGTCTCTAGTGATTTATATTGTCAGGTCATAAATTAACGTTCAGCCGATTGAACGCCGTTCCGGAAAAGATGTTATCCGGAGTCTGTAGAGTTACTTTGGTGTCTTGGCGCATCCCTCCACCCATGTCCTCTCTCTGTCGCATTTTTCAACGGAATCGACCAGACCGTTAAAAATGTGACCTATTACAAAAACGATAGAGCAGCAGCAATAGATGTTGATCTGCATGTTTCGTGATCAATATTGGGTTATCTTGAGAAGATTTCGGGGCTTTTTAGTGTCCCCGCGGCCCGGTCCTCGACCAGGCCTCCACCCCCAGGAAGCAGCCCGTGACAGCTGACTAACACCCAAGTACCTATTTTACTGCTAGGTAACAGTGGCATAGGGTGAAAGAAACTCTGTCCAATGTTTCTCGCCGGCGCCTGGGATCGAACCCAGGACCACAGGATCACAAGTCCAGCGTGCTGTCCGCTCGGCCGACCGGCTCCCTGGGTTCGCATAGTATTATCGTTCGTGGACCAATAGAGAGGAAGGGAGAAAGATTGACATACCATTTTTTTCAAATGATCATCTGCATTATTTTTCGCGTTTTTATCAAATTGATATTTGGATTCATTTGCGTAAACGTAGGCCTATGCGTTCGTGTATGATCTTGCAAGGTACAAGTATGAATGCTGTAGGTTAAAACGGGCTGTTTATAGGGAATACTAATCATGAAATATAATGAATGAACGTCGGGTTGCAAGTGATCGTGTGACTGCTGAGTCTAGAGTGAACGCCAGAGTCGGTGAATATGTGAACACCCTCTCAAAAGTGAACGACAGTCCCTCTGTCAGTGAATAATAGATCTAACCGAATATGGTTCTTAAAATAAATGTATTTTGCCAATTATATGGTTCTTAAAATAAATGTATTTGCCAATTATATGATTCTTAAAATAAATGTATTTGCCAATTATATGGTTCTTAAAATAAGTGTATTTGCCAATTATATGGTTCTTAAAATAAATGTATTTGCCAATTATATGGTTCTTAAAATAAGTGTATTTGCCAATTATATGGTTCTTAAAATAAATGTATTTGCCAATTATATGGTTCTTAAAATAAATGTATTTGCCAATTATATGGTTCTTAAAATAAATGTATTGGCCAAAGTGAACACATTGCTTCAGTTGAACTCTGGCCCCCTGGAGTGCTTTAGGTACACGCCAGACCCCAAATCGAATACTTCGAGTGATCATCACTCCTCAGGTGAAAGCCAAAGAGAGTGAAGGCGAATGCTGTCAGACCCGAGTAAAGGGATGGTAACTCTGGGTAGGAGAGTGCGTGTACTTGCCATGCTGCTCACACCCCCACAAACCCGATTTGCCAGAGACGAGAGAAACGTTCCTCTGTTGGTCTGATTAGGCCATGAATATTTCACACGTGTCTGCAAGACGCTCCTCTTCCGACGATTAGGATTTTGGGTACAGATTTGTCGGGCTTCCGAATGGAGAAATTGGAACCTTGGTTTTAAGGTGAATTTGGGACATGGGTGTCTAGGTGGAATTTGGACTTGGGGTTTCAAGGTTATAATCTGAATTAAGGATTGAGAAAATGTGATTAAAGATTAAGACGTTTCGGTCTGTCGTGGACCAGTATCATGTCGTGTGATGACGTGCGAAACGTCGTCGCTTCTCCATCTTCTGAGTTAGGGTTTGGGCATCATTAAGGATTAAGATTTCACTCTGGGCTTTTGGGAATAAAGTCTTAAACTGATATTATTAATTACAGAACATCTGCACTTTATGGCGACGAATTTGTATTGTGATATTGGAATTTAAAACGAAGGGTTAAGAATGCTGTAGAGGAAGTTACTGATTGCAATGAGTTGTAGATGAACAGGATTATTTATATACAGCTCCTGGATTATTAAATTTATTTCCTTCAGAGCCTTGTTTATGAACCGAAATAAAGGAGCAAGTGAAAAATAACAAAGATTAGTTATCTAGTTCTTAATATTACGATCGACATTTGTTATTCACTTCTAATGCCAGGTGCAGATTTCGCGCTATAGAACTCAGTGTAGGTACTTGAACCGGTTACGGTATTTAGTGGCAGGTTTACATGACACAACTGGTTAAAACCATTGATGTCGCGTCACTAACCTAACCGGTTCCAGCATCCGAGGAACATCATGGCGGCGAGTAACCAACCTGAGAGGTTTCATTACGTAACTCGAGATCTAAATCCCTTGGTGTTCCATTTCTGATTCCATGTAAGGCACTCGGACTAGTCCTATTTATTATGGGTAAAGGATAAGTGAAATGGGATGATTCTGGTAAGGGGAGTTATGATTTCTTAGAAGGGTATGGGGCTCAGGGGAGCCGGTCGGCCGAGCGGACAGCACGCTGGACTTGTGATCCTGTGGTCCCGGGTTCGATCCCAGGCGCGGGAGAAACAATGGGCAGAGTTTCTTTCACCCTATGCCCCTGTTACCTAGCAGTAAAATAGGTACCTGGGTGTTAGTCAGCTGTCACGGGCTGCTTCCTGGGGGTGGAGGCCTGGTCGAGGACCGGGCCGCGGGGACACTAAACCCCTGAAATCATCTCAAGATAACCTCATTCTTTTGATATACTGGAACACTTGGCCTCCCGCCCACCACACTGGTCCCCAGTCCATCATACTGGTCTCGAGAGAGCGAAATTTTGTAGGAAAATTAAATGTAAACCCATTACGAAGAAGCTAACCTTGACCTTCCCAATCACGAAGTGGGTGAAGGGCGGTTAATTTTAATTTAATTTTAATTTTGCCCCGAGGGGCGAGTTTATTGGGCAGCGCCACTCATCTTGTGAGTGAACATACCGCCATAGCAGAATGTACAACACTCCCCAATAGGAAGAAACCCCGCTGGGTTGTTCATCCTGTCACTTGTACCCAGACACAGCTGGGACTTGCTTAACTGTCTCAAGTGAACAGCTCCTCAAACAAGAAGATTAACATTTATCAACCCTTAAAAGCTTACGTTATCTTGCGGGTGCAAAAGGCGGTGTTGGCCGGCTGGCGTCCGTCTGATACACTTGTGGGGCACCTGCATTGTCCTGACCTCTTGAGACCTCGTCAACGTAATCCAGAGCGAAACGCACTTGAGTTGCAAGTGCGTCTTCTCAAAACACGACCAGCTGGCGTTGGTGTTGCAGCAACACAACCCTGGAAACACAAACCGAAACTGTCTCTATTTTCCGCTTGTTACAACTTGTAATAAAGTTGTTACATCATGGCTTAACGTGTTTAACGTTGTTACAACTTGCTATATTGGTTGTTATAACTGGTTAGGTGGTGTTAAAACTTGTTCTAACGTTGTAATAACGTTGTAGTTTCGGTGTGTGTTTGGCGGGAGGTCAGTGGCAAGGAGGAGGAGGAAGGGGGGGGGGGGGCGTGAGGGGGAAGGAGGAGCTTATGATCTGGGCTGCCAATAGCTTTTTGTTCCAGAAGGAAATTCACTTTGCGTTTTTCAGGTCGGCGTTCAATCCCTCGACCGTCCACATGGTTGGGCACCATTCCTTTCCCCCGTCCTATTCCAAATCCTTATCCTGCTTCCTTCTAGGGGCTATCTAGTCGTAATGGCTTAGTGCTTTCTCCTAATCGTTCTTTTCCCTTTGCGTTATCTTGGGATAACACACCGTAAGGCTGTCTGAACCCCCCCCTCTTTCCCCCCCACCACGCCCGAAACCCCCCCCCCCCGTTCCCCCCCCCCCCCCCCCCCCCCCCCCACCTCTGCCCTACCCGTATCCGGCTCTCGGAATTTGTTGTGAAATTGCACTGCTATTTTTTGCGTTATTGGTGGATTTTGTGCGTTATTAGTGTGTATTTTTCTTTAGAGTTTTGTTAATCAACTTGTATTTTATATTTAATGAGCAAATCTCTGGATCCCTTTTTATTGAATTAGCTCTGATTTCATGATAATTATTTAATGTGTGATATTGGTACATTGAAGTGGATATCATAGTATGTATCTCTATGCTCATTTATTCACCTTTTTCATTATTTATCCCCCATTATCATTGTTTTATCTATACATTTTTCAACAATTTTCCATTTCTTAATTCTGTCTTGCGTCTAATTTACCTGTATATATTAAATACAAATATACTTTTTTCATTAACTTCAGTACTCGCCCAATTGTGCTCATCTAGTTGTGCTTGCGGGGGTTGAGCTTCGGCTCTTTGCTCCCGCCAAAAGAGCCGAAGCTCCCGGTCAATAGTGGCTGGTAATTGCTCTTTCCTTTTGAATGTATTTTGATCGAAAATCAGTCCAGATTGACTGATGTTCCTCGGTTGATCTTGAGTCCCTATCCAGAAAGTTGACTTGAGTCATAAGCCAGCGGCTATTGAATGGGGCGGCTTGTGGACAGCACTGCCTCCGGCCAATTAGCAATTGGTCGTGATCCGCGATAACCCTCTGGATCAACGATATCCCTCTGGCGACGATAGCTCCTTGTTCAGGATTAATTCTGGCGGAGAGTCTGAGGAGGAGCCCTGGAGAGATTGAAGAGGACTTGTACCAGAGAGGTTCCTGGCCGCTGGAGCCGTACCCGAGTGCTCTTGGTGTCTTATGTCTGAAGACATTACGGTATTGATATATGTCTTCGTATTTTGGTCCCTTTACATGCAGTTGGAGGAGAGAGAGAATGGTGGGGGGGGGGGGAGGAAGGTTTGAGAACAGTGTATTGCACTTCAAAGTGTGTGTGTGTGTGTGTGTGTGTGTGTGTGTGTGTGTGTGTGTGTGTGTGTGTGTGTGTGTGTGTGTGTGTGTGTGTGTGTGTAGCCCCGTGCTATTGACCTGCTAGACTACCAAAGACAATAGCTGCCTCAGTTGTCCCTACTGTCCCAAGCCAACACCCAACACACACACTCAAGTGCCCGCCAATGGGTCCAACCATATTCTTTTTCAAGTCAGGCCACATTTCGGGGCCAAGTCCAAAATTGGAAAGTCGGTGCGAGGGATGTAATGAATAAATTAAACAGATTAAGCCCACTGTCAGTTCTAGGTCCCGGCAGAGGCATTTTCCGCTCTTGGTGCGAAAGCATGGAACATAACTCTCGTCCCAGTCGGACAATAAAGAGCCACAGACATTGGGGGGGGGGAGAAAAAGAGTGGAGCTATGACCTCATTTTCACGGGCGGCTGTGGAGCGTATTGGCTGTGTCTTGGGAGGTCAAGAAATTAAACTTTTATGAATGGCTAACATGAGGAAGATACTGACACTTACGGAAGCAGCAGAGGCGCACAACTGCGCCCCTTTCGAATATACCAAATGTTTTATGGAGTCTCTCTGTCATCGTAAAGTTTGTGTAGCTGTTGCACTGTCACCCACAGCAGCAGCAGCAGCTGGGTGACTGTTGCACTGTCACCCACAGCAGCAGCAGCTGGGTGCTGCTAAGATAATGTCTACACTTCGGCCTGCGACTCCACAGCCACACCTAGATTTATTCTTGTATATTACCCGCGTAATGGTTAGTGTGACTTCTGAGGAAATTCAGCGGCTCCCAGTCTCCATCATTACACCACAGGAAGTGCAATAGTGACTCGCTCAACAATAACTTGCAACCAAAGCGTGAAATGCTTTCACAGTAGAAGGCTTAGTATATATATAGTTTGTATGTGCATATCTGATATGCACATACAAACACATATATATATGTGTTTGTATGTGCATATCTGACCCAAGCACTCTGGCTGCTTGGGTCAGACCACACCACACATTTCCTACACACACACACTAGAAAAGACACAGTACGGATACTCACAATAGAGGGGACATAGTCCGGACAAGCGCAGAATTCAGGGGTATCGTCAAATAGTTCGCGCTCCTGCTGTCACACCAGTGTGTGTGCGCTTGAGGGGGGGGGGGGAAGGGAGGCGGGTTCGATTGCATTGCATGAGCTCAATATATTCTCGTAGATACACATCGTTCTTGTGAGATCTTTGAGTGTATTGAGTGAATGTTTAAGTAAAGCAGTAAGGTAAGGATGGGAGAGCGGTCACTGTGCCGCTGGTGGGGCCACGTGGAGGTGTAGAACCACGTGTGTAAGGGAGGTACACGCGACGGGTAGTTAGAGGGGCAGGGCACTGAAACTGTCGTTCAATCCTGTTAACGCTGTTAGGTGAGTACAGCCATATTACACCACAACATCCATGCCATCTGACCACCACGAAGCGTTACAATACCCACACCAAGCCACAACACCCACAACACCAACACCAAGCCCCAACACCAAGCCCCAACACCAAGCCCCCCAACACCAAGCCCCCCAACACCAAGCCCCCCAACACCAAGCCCCCCAACACCAAGCCCCCCAACACCAAGCCCCCCAACACCAAGCCCCCCAACACCAAGCCCCCCCACACCAAGCCCCCCACACCAAGCCCCCCACACCAAGCCCCCCCACACCAAGCCCCCCCACACCAAGCCCCCCCCACACCAAGCCCCCCCCCACACCAAGCCCCCCCCACACCAAGCCCCCCCCCACACCAAGCCCCCCCCCCACACCAAGCCCCCCCCACACCAAGCCCCCCCCACACCAAGCCCCCCCCACACCAAGCCCCCCCCACCCCCCCACACCAAGCCCCCCCCCACACCAAGCCCCCCCACACCAAGCCCCCCCACACCAAGCCCCCCCCACACCAAGCCCCCCCCCACACCAAGCCCCCCCCACACCAAGCCCCCCCCACACCAAGCCCCCCCCACACCAAGCCCCCCCCACACCAAGCCCCCCCCCCCACACCAAGCCACCCCCACACCAAGCCCCCCCCCCCACACCAAGCCCCCCCACACCAAGCCCCCCACACCAAGCCCCCCCACACCAAGCCCCCCCACACCAAGCCCCCCCCACACCAAGCCCCCCCACACCAAGCCCCCCCACACCAAGCCCCCCCAACACCAAGCCCCCACACCAAGCCCCCCCACACCAAGCCCCCCCAACACCAAGCCCCCACACCTCATCACCGCTAAAGGAATCACTGCCCGACACAACAACACCTGGAGGCCCCAGGAAGACTTGGCTGAGGTCTAATCTAAAATAATGAGGTGGTTATGGCTTATACTCGGTGGCTGGTACGTCCCACCTCATCTTCCCTCACGGCTCAGTGACAGGGAACACCTCATCTTCCCTCACGGCTCAGTGACAGGGAACACCTCATTTTCCCTCACGGCTCAGTGACAGGGAACACCTCATCTTCCCTCACGGCTCAGTGACAGGGAACACCTCATCTTCCCTCACGGCTCAGTGACAGGGAACACCTCATTTTCCCTCACGGCTCAGTGACAGGGAACACCTCATCTTCCCTCACGGCTCAGTGACAGGGAACACCTCATCTTCCCTCACGGCTCAGTGACAGGGAACACCTCATCTTCCCTCACGGCTCAGTGACAGGGAACACCTCATCTTCCCTCACGGCTCAGTGACAGGGAACACCTCATCTTCCCTCACGGCTCAGTGACAGGGAACACCTCATCTTCCCTCACGGCTCAGTGACAGGGAACACCTCATCTTCCCTCACGGCTCAGTGACAGGGAACACCTCATCTTGCCTCACGATGCAAGAGCAGAACACTCTTCAACTTGCCTCATGAACCCCATAGATGTATCTTCGAACCCTGCACTGTGAGACGGGGTTTTGCAACAAATTTGAAGACATAGGCTCCATGACTGACACGCGCCTGTTGGTCTGCAACGGAGCTACCTTGAGGTTACCTTGAGGTGCTTCCGGGGCTTAGCGTCCCCGCGGCCCGGTCGTCGACCAGGCCTCCTGGTTGCTGGACTGATCAAAGCTTACCTAATAACTCTCACCTATGCACACGCGGCGGGAAAAAAGCAATTCTAACAAAAATCGAGTAACGGCTGCCATGCAGTAGCTTTGTTAACTGGAATGAACACATTAATCCTGGAGAGCCGTACCACTAACGGTAATAGTACCACGAACATGATAACGAGCACCATAACTGAAAGATAATAACGCGGATAAACAGAAATTACGTTATTGACAATCAGAAATTGTATTTTGTGGTGTATTATTATGTTGTGTGTATCTGATTGTGATTGTACCTACCTGCAATGTTCTTATTCTTTTTACACTGATTAGTTAGCGTTCTTCAAAGAAGTAATTCAAAGTTAATGGTTGTTAATGCTTGTTGAGGCGTTGCGTGGAACAAACGATCCAATCATCGTGAGTAGTTGTCCCTTGTAGAATCTCCTGAAGTCTGACGTGCTCAATTCTGGGTGATGTCTGGACAGGTTCCTGAGCATGAGCACGGGATTCGTACTCCTCGGGATTCGAAGTCCTAGGGTCCGGGGATCTATCCCCGATGGAGGCGGAAACAAATGGGCAGTTTCTTTCACCCTGATATACCTGTTCACCTAGCATTAAATAGGTACCTGGGAATCAGACAGCTGCTACGGGCTGCTTCCTGGGTGTGTTCTCCCAGTACACACCCGTGTGTGTGTAGGAGGGAGGGTTATCTTGAGATGATTTCGGAACTTAACGTCCCCGCGGCCCGGTCCTTGGGGACCAGGCCTCCTTTTTGTTATACCCCCCCCCCTCCCCCAGGGTGTTGATAATTATCCCTGATTATTATGATAATTTTGAGGGGGTCCCCGCAGCAGCTGTCTAACTCCCAGGTACCTATTTACTGCTAGGTAAACAGGGGCATCAGAGTGAAAGAAACTCTGCCCATTTGTTTGTCTCCACCGGGGATCGAACCCGGAACCTCATGACTACGAATCCGAAGCGCTATCCACTCAGCTGTCAGGCCCCCTCTCAGCATAAGGCCCCTCTCCCTATCGCTGCCCCCCTTCCCTCCCCACTCAGCTGTCAGCTGTCAGGGGAATCGGTGGATTGATTGACAGTTGAGAGGCGGGCCCAAAGAGCCAGAGCTCAACCCCCGCAAGCACAACTAGGCGAGTAGTCTGCCACCAGATTTATCCCGGATCTGAGAGGTATGAGCTACGAGGAAAGGCTGAAGGAGCTGAACCTCACGTCCCTGGAAAACAGAAGAGTAAGGGGAGACATGATAACCACCTACAAAATTCTCAGGGGAATTGACAGGGTGGACAAAGACAAACTCTACAGCACGGGTGGAACACGAACAAGGGGACACAGGTGGAAACTTAGTACCCAGATGAGCCACAGAGACATTAGAAAGAATTTTTTCAGTGTCAGAGTAGTAAGTAAATGAAATGCATTAGGCAGTGATGTGGTGGAGGCTGACTCCATACACAGTTTCAAATGTAGATATGATAGAGCCCAGTAGGCTCGGGAACCTGTACACCAGTTGATTGACAGTTGAGAGGCGGGACCAAAGAGACAAGGCTCGACTCCTGCAAGCACAATTAGGTGAGTACAACTAGGTGAGTACACATCAACGCCACAGTTCATATTTTACGGACTCCAATACTCATCAGCTCCACCAGTCACTCACTGAACATGTAAATGAGGATGAGTAACGCCATCTCGCGGATTTCTGATTACTAGAATATATTGAAACCGTATTTCTTTTTTTCTTCTGCCTCTCGTTGTTTATTAGTGTGTGTGTGTGTGTGTGTGTGTGTGTGTGTTAGGGGGAGCACGAATTGAGAACACAAATATTAGTACATTACTTATAAAGACACTTTCTTCCTGCCAGTCTTGAAGGTCATAGTCTGGCATTCCAAGACATGATGTAATTACACACAGAAATCACAATAGCGTGATGATTCAAATGAAAAAATCCACAAGGGTTGTTACGACGATTCGAACCTGCGTCTGAGAGCATCCCAGACGCTGCCTTAATCGACTGAACTACGGCATGGTAAAAGAATTACAACCAGAAATTCTACTGAATTTACTTGGATCCTGCAGCCTCTCCGAGACACAAGACAGGTTCGAATCCTCGTCACGGCCTTTGTGGATTTGTTCACATGATGTAATCTCTTACACTGTTATTTTTGAGTTTAAGTCCCTCGGGTAGTTTGGGGCTAAGTGGTAATGTCATTAAATGAGACGATGTCAACGCCATCTGTTGACCGCACCCGACCCCATTTTCTGTTCCCCGGTGGAAGGCGTATCTTACTGACACCTGTGTAGTTTCCTTCTTACTACTCATCTTTTACTTCTCTGAAGTGATGTGGGTGACATCTTGTTCGACAGGACTCGGTTCACCCACGGCAGTTCTGAACTCGAGACGTGTTTCAGTGGGACCAAGTGGGCCGAGTCGGTGTAGATTGTGATTTGTCTGTGATAGTGAAGTATTGGTGATTGGACCGACGTATCCCGGGATGGCCAAGTTCAGTTAAGAGATGGAATTAATGTCCGCTTGTTAAGGCTTGTTATAATTGAAGCCTGCCAGGACGTGGCTGGAGGCCCCTGCCAGTCTGTTGCTGGAGAGGGAATTATCAGGGGGAAGCGCCAAGCCATAACGACTATGTGTCACTGGGAAGGGATCAGGATAAGGATTTGGGATGGGACGGGGGGAAAGGAATGGTGCCCCAACCACTTGGACGGTCGGGGATTGAACGCCGACCTGCATGAAGCGAGACCGTCGCTCTACCGTCCAGCCCAAGTGGGTGGGGCCTGTTGCTGGAGAGTAGAGGTGTTGTGGCACCGTGACGATACTGTAGAGGGCTGGCCCATGGTGTACTGAGAAAGGTGAACTCGCCGGCGTGAGGACCATAGTAGACAGACTCAGGGAGGGAACCTTGAGTAGGAGAGGACTCACCGGGTTAGTAGATGTCAGACGTTCGTGTGTAGTGTCGTGTGTGAAAGTGACACCTGCGATATTATATTATGTACACATGTAAGAAGTGTATATGAAGTTGAGAAGTACACATAGTGATGGTTTAGGTGTAATGTTGTTTACCCCCCCCCCCACCCCCCACCCTACCATTCCTGTTGGATTGCTTATTAATGCCAGTTCTTAATAATTTACCTATGACTTGGGGTTGGATCAAGTAAGAGGCATTAAGGTCCCTTAGAAAGTTTTGAATGAAAAGAACCAGCCAGTTACTGGCAAAGTGAGGTCGTACCATTAAACCTCTTGTATGTGAGCGCTTCTCTCTCTCTAATTGCTTTGTCTCCTCTCAGTTAGTGACACTTTCTCCCCATTACAGAGAAGTGCTTGTTAGATCCGTGTGACTTCTCTTTCGGGTCTGTTCCCCACCCATGTCCTCTCGTCCTACCCCAGTATGAAGAGGTGTGATATAGGTATGAGGAGGGTGTTAATGATGGAGCCGGAGTACCTGAGAGTATCGGTGTGGTAAAATACTCGAATATGTGCTACGAGCAACGGTTGCATTTCTATACATAGGGAAGAACCAGTCTGGGTTACAGAGTTGAATCGCGGAGTAGACTCCCTCTTCTCTCAATGGCAACCAGCGGGAGAGGAGACGGTGTCGGGAAGTAAACCGTGAGAGGAGATAATTGATTGATGAAGATTAAGCCACCCAAAAGGTGGCACGGGCATGAATAGCCCGTAAGTGGTGGCCCTTTTGAGCCATTACCAGTATCAAGAGCTGATACTGGAGATCTGTGGAGGTGCAACTGCACCCTGCGTGACGGGAGATGTCTCCCGTGTGTGCTCCGTGAGAGGAGATGAAGAAGAGGAGTCTGGGAGGAGGCAGACACCCCCTGGAGACCTCAACGGAGACGTCAGCAGAGGCGTCAACGATGTCTGCTGAGAGCCTCAAAGTGGCTGCGTGTGTTACTGGTGCTCCTGTATATTGATGTCCTCGGTACAGACTCAACATCCCAATACTAGAGTGCCATGGTTCGCGGCCCCTACCCCAGGGCCATGGTTCGCGGCACCCCACCCGGGCCATGGTTCACGGCCCCTACCCCAGGGCCATGGTTCGCGGCACCCCACCCGGGCCATGGTTCACGGCACTTCCCGGTCCATGGTACCCACCCGGGCCATGGTTCACGGCACTTCCCGGTCCATGGTACCCACCCGGGCCATGGTTCACAGCCCAGGACCACACCCTCACCAATAGTATGAAGAATCAACACTTGGGTCAACATTCAGGTTCGTAAGTGCTCCTATAATAACCATTCGGTGGAAGACCTAGTACTGAGGAGCTCAAAGTATACACATCACAGGTTCATATATACATTATCTTGTGCGCACCAAGTAGGCTATGACGTCATCATGTGCTCATTTTACTAGCCAATATATAGCATCCTAGTCGCCAGGCAGGTCTGTACGTGATGCTATAGTCACCAGGCAGGTCTGTACGTGATGCTATAGTCACCAGGCAGGTCTGTACGTGATGCTATAGTCACCAGGCAGGTCTGTACGTGATGCTATAGTCACCAGGCAGGTCTGTACGTGACGCTATAGTCACCAGGCAGGTCTGTACGTGACGCTATAGTCACCAGGCAGGTCTGTACGTGACGCTATAGTCCCCAGGCAGGTCTGTACGTGATGCTATAGTCGCCAGGCAGGTCTGTACGTGATGCTATAGTCGCCAGGCAGGTCTGTACGTGACGCTATAGTCGCCAGGCAGGTCTGTACGTGACGCTATAGTCGCCAGGCAGGTCTGTACGTGATGCTATAGTCACCAGGCAGGTCTGTACGTGACGCTATAGTCGCCAGGCAGGTCTGTACGTGATGCTATAGTCACCAGGCAGGTCTGTACGTGACGCTATAGTCACCAGACAGGTCTGTACGTGACGCTATAGTCACCAGGCAGGTCTGTACGTGACGCTATAGTCACCAGGCAGGTCTGTACGTGACGCTATAGTCACCAGGCAGGTCTGTACGTGACGCTATAGTCACCAGGCAGGTCTGTACGTGACGCTATAGTCACCAGGCAGGTCTGTACGTGACGCTATAGTCACCAGGCAGGTCTGTACGTGACGCTATAGTCACCAGGCAGGTCTGTACGTGACGCTATAGTCACCAGACAGGTCTGTACGTGACGCTATAGTCACCAGACAGGTCTGTACGTGACGCTATAGTCACCAGGCAGGTCTGTACGTGATGCTATAGTCACCAGGCAGGTCTGTACGTGGCGCCATAGTCACCGGGCAGGGCCGGTACGTGATGCTATAGTCACCAGGCAGGTCTGTACGTGGCGCCATAGTCACCGGGCAGGGCCGGTACGTGGCGCCATAGTCACCGGGCAGGGCCGGTACGTGGCGCCATAGTCACCGGGCAGGGCCGGTACGTGGCGCCATAGTCACCAGGCAGAGCCGGTACGTGGCGCCATAGTCACCAGGCAGAGCCGGTACGTGGCGCCATAATCACCAGGCAGGGCCGATACGTGGCGCCATAGTCACCAGGCAGGGCCGATACGTGGCGCCATAGTCACCAGGCAGAGCCGGTACGTGGCGCCATAGTCACCAGGCAGAGCCGGTACGTGGCGCCATAGTCACCAGGCAGGGCCGGTACGTGGCGCCATAGTCACCAGGCAGGGCCGGTACGTGGCGCCATAGTCACCGGGCAGAGCCGGTACGTGGCGCCATAGTCACCAGGCAGAGCCGGTACGTGGCGCCATAGTCACCGGGCAGGGCCGGTACGTGGCGCCATAGTCACCGGGCAGGGCCGGTACGTGGCGCCATAGTCACCGGGCAGGGCCGGTACGTGGCGCCATAGTCACCGGGCAGGGCCGGTACGTGGCGCCATAGTCACCGGGCAGGGCCGGTACGTGGCGTCATAGTCACCGGGCAGAGCCGGTACGTGGCGCCATAGTCACCAGGCAGAGCCGGCACGTGGCGCCATAGTCACCAGGCAGAGCCGGTACGTGGCGCCATAGTCACCAGGCAGAGCCGGTACGTGGCGCCATAGCCACCGGGCAGACCAATGGTGAGGTCACCTGGCCGGCTGGTGCGTTCTCCGGACCTCAGAACGCATGTTTCAGAAATATTGCGATATTATTGTTGTCATTCTTTCTCAGGCTGGAGCGGACGCAATAACAGCATTTCTTAACAACCGGCGTGGGCCACAAATTGCCAATTACCCTCTTTGAAATGCGCAGCACAGCGGCAGGAGCGATGTTGTGAATATCCCACTGATTGGTGAGGCCAGGACAGCTGTGGTGTCGTTCTGGGCAGCTGTGGTTGTCGTTCTGGGCAGCTGTGGTTGTCGTTCTGGGCAGCTGTGGTTGTCGTTCTGGGCAGCTGTGGTTGTCGTTCTGGGCAGCTGTGGTTGTCGTTCTGGGCAGCTGTGGTGTCGTTCTGGCCAGCTGTTTTGTCGTTCTGGGCAGCTGTGGTTGTCGTTCTGGGCAGCTATGGTTGTCGTTCTGGGCAGCTGTGGTTGTCGTTCTGGGCAGCTGTGGTTGTCGTTCTGGGCAGCTGTGGTTGTCGTTCTGGCCAGCTGTTTTGTCGTTCTGGGCAGCTGTGGTTGTCGTTCTGGGCAGCTGTGGTTGTCGTTCTGGGCAGCTGTGGTGTGGTTCTGGGCAGCTGTGGTGTTCTGGGCAGCTGTGGTTGTCGTTCTGGACAGCTGTGGTGTGGTTCTGGGCAGCTGTGGTGTTCTGGGCAGCTGTGGTTTCGTTCTGGGCAGCTATGGTGTGGTTCTGGGCAGCTGTGGTGTCGTTCAAGGCAGCTGTGGTTGTCGTTCAAAACAGCTGTTGGTGTCGTTCAAGGCAGCCATTGGTTTCTCTCGAGTCATGTCTCGTCAGCTGTCTCACATGGGGCCAATAAGCCTTCTGCAGTCGCCCCTGTTTTTATCTCTACTCCCCGTTAACATGCCTGCAACATTCCGGGGCCCTGAACACGTGCGAGGGCCCCCAGCACCACCAACCTTGTCTCTTCTCCTGCATGAGAACCTTCCCCCACTCTCCCACACCCTCCCACTCTCCCTCCCACTCTCCCTCCACTCTCCCTCCCACTCTCCCTCCCACTCTCCCTCCCCCACCCTCCCTCCCCCACCCTCCCACCATGCATCAGCAGATGACTGGTGGCCGCCTGCACACACCTGCCTTAATATAATTTACCTGCTGGCGTTATATACATAATTTGTTGTTCACTTAACTGGATGAAGTACGTGCAGGCGAGGTGAACACATGCGCCCTCTGGATTGTCAGGGGTGGCCCTTGCTGGCCCAGGGGGGTGGCCCTTGCTGGCCCAGGGGGGTGGCCCTTGCTGGCCCAGGGGGGTGGCCCTTGTTGGGCCAGGGGGGTGGCCCTTGCTGGGCCAGGGGGGTGGCCCTTGCTGGGCCAGGGGGGTGGCCCTTGCTGGGCCAGGGGGGTGGCCCTTGCTGGGCCAGGGGGGTGGCCCTTGCTGGGCCAGGGGGGTGGCCCTTGCTGGGCCAGGGGGGTGGCCCTTGCTGGGCCAGGGGGGTGGCCCTTGCTGCACACGTCAGGCTGCTCACAGCCTGGTTGATCATCCTTTCGAGGTCTTTATTGAGTTCTCTTTTGAACACCGTGAGAAGTCGGTCAGTTATGTCACTTTGTTCAACACGCTTCCAGTTCACATGTATCAGGCCTCTGATGTTGATAAACGTTGTCTCGGCGTATGTATTGCATCTCTATTTTTCAATGTTGCTGTTTTGCACATCCTGCCTTGTGTCCTGGTCTCCTGTCATGTTATTTCTGTGTGCAGGTTTTGAACCAAATTTTGTATTTCTCTCTCAACTCTTCCCCCCCCCCCCCTACCTGCGCTCTAGAGAATACAGATGTAACAAATATAATCGGTCTCAATAATTTACATGTTATATAGAGTGGATTGAAGCAGTAAAGAATCATCGCAAGCTTTCCAGGTCAGCCATTTCTCCAGCTTTAAATAGGGCTGTTAGTGTGCAGTAGTATTCCACTCTTAAGAGCACTAGCGTCTTGAAAAGTATCATTGGTACGGTATCACTTGTTTGAAAAGTTCTTGCTATCCAACCTGTCATTTTTCTTACAGTTGTGACGGCTACTGTATTGTGTTCTTTAAAGGTAAGGTCATATGACATGATTACTCCCAGATCCTTTACATTACTTTTTCGTTCATGGTATTATTTGACTGTTTTATACGTGGTTTCGGTTTTTACATTTTCGTTTTTTTTTTTTTTTACATCTTCATTGGTGGTGCTAATTACTATCTGATGTAAGTGATGTCCCTACTGACAGATGAAGCTCAGATACCGTACTGTTGACCGTGTTGGGAGTCGGCATCCCCGGTGACGAGGGCTGGGTTGGCGGTCGTCCAGAGTGAGGTGGGAATGCACATCGACTCGGCCTACTTCGGACCAGACTCAACACGCCAGAGGCAGCTCCGGATCCCTCTCAGCCTGCGACGTTCTGCACCAGCATCGAGACTAACCGACGGGAATAATCTTGAAATTTTCTAGACACGAAAAGATTCTGCTACGCCATTTATATTGACGCCCAACACAAATTCAGGGATAACAACACACCAGTCAAGCTTGCTCACAAACGTAACTGGATCATCTTGACCAAGAACAACGTCAAATACCCACACCCTGTGGTTGTCTATGTAAATACCAGGCACTCCTTCGTCGACCTTTCCACAGTGAAGACTGAGTACCATCACTCTGACTTTCCCACAAGATTCCCTGAAGAACCACTGGATAACCCTGAACTGGACGACGACCCTGAAGGAACCCAACTTCCACCGGTGAGCTGCCACTTATCAGGCGTCGCCCTTGGAAACCCGACGGAAGAGGGTAGAAGACTCCAGAATAAAGACATCTAAGGAAGATAGCTTTCCCGCAAAGACTGAAGCAGCACTGCTACAACTGCCCTCTCAAGACCCGACTCGACGCCTAGCCAGTTGTGGGGCTGTTCAAGCAGGCATAGATCTAGGCATGTAGCTGGGTTAAGCCCTCGAACTTTGTCTACAACTTCAGCGTTTCCTCTCACCGGTTTCTCTTCAACTATACCCACTTCCAGGTCGCCCATTGGGCATCTTGTCCTGTATCTACTCTAAGTCTCATGAGACCGCATACAACTCTGCTCCTGTGCCAGGAAAGTCCACTACGGGCTCGCCATAGTCCGTGCTACTTGGAACTTTTTGTTTCGAGTAGCTGAATCTAAAACATCAAAATATCAAGAGAAAACGCCAAGCCATTACAACTATATAGCACTGTGACGGGGTCGGGATAAGGATTTGGGATGGAACGGGGGGAAGGAATGGTTCCTAACCACTTGGACGGTCGGGGATTGAACGCCGACCTGCATGAAGTAAGACCGTCGCTCTACCGTCCAGCCCAAGTGGTTGTTGGTATAAGGGAATATGGTCTGTGAGTGCGCGGCCTCTTCCTTATCTCCGGGCTACGGGGAAGTCATTTACCTTAACCATTTACAACAGGATGTTGGAGTCCTTAACCAATATGTGCAAGGTTGGGGGGAGGGGGCTGGAAGAGGAGGGAGGGGGGGGGGGTGTTAACCTGTCGAGGCGACGTTTTTGACTATTTTTGTGTAATATAGCTCCTTTTTTTGTAAGTTTTGTCTTAGGTTTATGGCTAGAGCTAGAGCGAACTAGAGGGTTCAGTTCCTGAACCGATATGTGCCTCTGTAATCCTTTACACCACCGCCCACGGGATGAGTATGGGGTGCACAATAAAGAAATTGAATTGTTTATGGCTTAATTAACTTAGATAATCAATCGCTATGAGAAAATGTGGAATATATGATATCCAATAAAACTCATGAAATCATAACTCTGAGGACTGCACCTGGTGACTCTTGGGATGGTGAGGAGAGATTAACTTCTCGGTCGTTGTTGTTTTAAGATTCGCTACTTGGAACAAAAAGTTCCAAGTAGCACGGGCTATGGTGAGCCCGTAGCAGTATTCTCGGTCGTGTCAATCCTAACTAAGCTAATACATCAGTAACTCTAAAAGCACCATTAACAGATATTCGAAATACTGTTTACCTAATTGTATTTCAAGTGTTGGAGAGAAGGTTTTCTCCACTGCGAGGACCATGTTGTTGTTGTTGTTTTTAGATTTAGCTACTTAGAATGAAATGTCCATGTAGCACGGGCTATGGTGAGCCCGTAACGCGAGGACCACATTGATTTATTGAACAATGACTCATAGGTGATTGTAGTGCTTTGAAAATGCTAATGTAACCAACATACATAAATAGATTTACATGTGTCGTACATAAGTGTGTTGGGAGTACTGGCCCACCTTCCCCTCTCCTTCTCCCCCTTCCCTCTCTCGTCCCCTCGTGTTATCGTCCTCCCCTCCTCTCCCCTCTCCTTATTCTGGCTTTTATCTCGCCTCTGTGATAGATAAATGAATTATTCATCTTTTGTCTCGGCTCCGGCAGTGTTGATGGCGGTTTATATCTGCATTCGTTTGTCATTCATTGTATTACTTTGTTTTATATTTTGGGCTTTGAGCCCTTGTACATCATTTTATCCCGTAGCGCGCGTGCGTGCGTGTGCGTGTGTGCGCGCGTGCGTGTGTGCGTGTGTGTGTACTCACCTAATTGTACTCACCTAATTGTGCTTGCGGGGGTTGAGCTTTGGCTCTTTGGTCCCGCCTCTCAACTGTCAATCAACTGGTGTACAGATTCCTGAAATCAACTGGTGTACAGATTCCTGAGTGATACAGTGTGTGTGTGTGTGTGTGTGTGTGTGTGTGTGTGTGTGTGTGTGTGTGTGTGTGTGTGTGTGTGTGTGTGTGTAATTACCTAAGTGTAGTTACAGGATGAGAGCTACGCTCGTGGTGTCCCGTCTTCCCAGCACTCTTTGTCATATAACGCTTTGAAACTACTGACGGTCTTGGCCTCCACCACCTTCTCCCCTAACTGTGTGTGTGTGTGTGTGTGCGCGTGCGTGTGCGTGTGTACTCACCTAGTTGCGCTTGCGGGGGTTGAGCTTCGGCTTTTTGGTCCCGCCTCTCAACTGTCGGAGGCTGTGTGTGTGTGTGTGTGTGTGTGTGTGTGTGTGTGTGTGTGTGTGTGTGTGTGTGTGTGTGTGTGTGTGTGTGTGCCGGGGGGGGGGGGGGTTGCGTGAGTCGGTTCTAGGACTTGTTCTCTTCCTACATAAATAATATTTGAAAAGTTTCGACGGTGGCTTAAACCGTACATTTTGCTGACGGCACGAATAATTAATTATAATAATTCATTGCGTAAAGGGACAGAAAGCCAGAGTGTATACATACACGTATGGCTTTTATCGGGGGTCTCCCCCCCCCCCCAGGCCGAATTACTGACCCCGCCTAGGATGCAACCCCACAACAAGATGACTAGCTCCTGAGTATAACCTACTCGCTGCTAGGTGAACAGAGGCATTAGGTGAAAGGAAATGTGCCCGACCATTTCTGTCCCGCCCGGGATTCGAACCCGGAATTCTAGATTGTGCGTCGAGAACGATCCCGACTGTACTACCGGGATTTTTTTTTTTTTTTTTTTTTTTTTTTTTTTTATACTTATTGTCACAAGTGACGACTCTGTTAATCTTATCAATACGTTAAAGAATTAGGTTACCTTCACAAATAGTGTTGGTAATAGACTTTATCAGGTTATTAACAAAATTTATTATATTCCTCTGCTCAGATGGGAGAGCAGCTTCCAGGAACCAGACTTAATAATCAGCTTCTAAGAGCCAGACTTAACAGCAGCTTCCAGGAACCAGACAAAACAATCATATCCTGGTTCGAATCCTCGTCACGGCCCTTGTGGATTTGTTCATTAAAACAATCAACTTCCAGGAGCCAGAATTTACATTCAGCGAAACACTTTTGGTCGGAGTAACACGACTGGAAGTCTAAGTTAACAATATTATAGGCAGACATGCTCAAAATATCCTCGGTGTTGTGCAACATTGGAGAGAAACGACCGTGTTCAACTGTGTAGTTAATGTGTTTCAGTCTTGCTCACCCGTCACATTCTGTGCTGTAATTGCCCCCCACATTCCTCCGCCCATACTGCTGACGCAAGAAGAAAAATTGTGACAGCCCACAAGAAAGTTTTAAGAATACTCAGTCACAATGACTTAGACACCCAACCACTCATCTGAAAACATAGAAGTAAAGTTGTTTCGGGTCGTCCTGACCTTTTATAAAGTTTATTAAATATATTTATTTATATTTATTCGGACCTTTGTCAAGTATACTGTTGGTATTCAAAAACAGACGGGACTATACTGAGTTCTCTCTTCCCACCAACAAGTTTCCAAGGGAGCCGGTCGGCCGAGCGGAAAGCACGCTGGACTTGTGATCCTGTGGTCCAGAGTTCGATCCCGGGCGCCGGTGAGAAACAATGGGTAGTTTCTTTCACCCTATGCCCCAGTTACCTAGCAGTAAAATAGGTACCTGGGTGTTAGTCCTGGGGGTGGAGGCCTGGTCGAGGACCGGGCCGCGGGGACACATAAAGCCCCGAAATCATCTCAAGATAACCAAGATAATCTCAAGATACCCCATTAATGCGTCAGTTTTCCTGTTTGTATATGTCTAAACACTGTAATAAACTTCCTGATGGCATTCAGCTCGAGAGAAAGTATGTATACTCCTATGGACGTCCAATGATATCACAACAACCTGATGAATCTATGAAAATATTGAGACCATGTTATGGAATCGAATTCGCATCCCTGTGTATGTTAGGGAAGTCCAGAGATGCGTGTTTTGAACCCATAACATGGAGTCGATATTTTCGTATTTATGATCCCACGGAGGCAGGAATGCGCGTGCGCAGGAGAGAGAGAGGTCGGAGGGCCCATGTCGGTGTAAACAAGGGCACGGGAGCGAGATAATTCCTGAATCGCATTCCTCCCGGCTGGCGATTATCTGGATTGAGGATCAAAGACCACATCGCTAAGACCACACCGCCAGGCTCTAGTCTTTTTAACTGTTCCTCCCATCCCCCCCTTCCCTTCTGTCCCTCTCTGTACTTTTTCAGCTGCTTCTATCCAATTTGTACTTCTCGATGTTATCTTCTAGATATGGCATTGTTGCATATCTCTCTCTCTCTCTCTCTCTCTCTCTCTCTCTCTCTCTCTCTCTCTCTCTCTCTCTCTCTCTCTCTCTCTCTCTCTCTCTCTCTCTCTCTCTCTCTCTCTCTCTCTCTCTCTCTCTCTCTCTCTCTCTCTCTCTCTCTCTCTCTCTCTCTCTCTCTCTCTCTCTCTCTCTCTCTCTCTCTCTCTCTCTCTCTCTCTCTCTCTCTCTCTCTCTCTCTCTCTCTCTCTCTCTCTCTCTCTCTCTCTCTCTCTCTCTCTCTCTCTCCATATCTGTTTTTTGTGTACGTTTTATGTTTGTCTTCTGTTTAACGTGTTTCCCTTTTCCATCCTCTCTGCTCTTTCCTCTGTGCTACTGCTTATGTACTTGCCACCGCATTTTCTTGTGCACTGTCTTTACTGCTGTTCGTACCTTTCGTGGTTCCTTCATCCTCACAAGGAAATGTATATGTTTATCTCTCAGAATGTTGGGTAATACGTTTATTGCTTGTGATGTGTGTGTCTATGTATTAACACGATGTACTGAACGGGGTGAGAATAGCTTGAGCTACCTCATTTCTTTGTGTGTATTTTACCTCAATAAACTTATTTCAATTCAATTTCAATTTCATCCTCACTATTGTCGTGGCTTCTGCTGTTCTCTCCTGCTTCCCTGCTCCTCCTCCTGGCTTCTCCTGCTTCCCTGCTCCTGCTACAGCTTTCAGCCACCTTCGAGAGCACTCGCCTGAAGAACCTGTGCCTTTGATGCAGCCGTAGCCGTCTCAGATTTTGGATTTCCTTTACATCCCAAGACCATCCTTTCCTGCGGCTGACCCGTTATTCATCTCTCTTCTGACTGCGTTTGTCCGTACCACCGCTGGTCTTGGCTCATCCCGTTCTTGCTTCCCTGGCAGTGCTCACCTCTCGCGAGCAGTCCCAGTCACAGGGCCACATCATGAACTAAGAACAGACGTCTGTTCAGAGACACATGACCATCAGTGGGGACCATAGCTTGGTCCCGCTCTTGTAGCAGAGATTGTTTTATTTAAGATTCGCTACCTGGAACAGAATGTTCCAGGTAGCACTGGCTATGGTGAGCCCGTAGTTCTTGTAGCAGAGAGTCCGGTCACTGACCAATCCGGAATGCTCGACCACTGGGGAATATACATAATATACTGTCATATAGTGCCATGACGTCATTGTTTACCACCATATGAACTGGATTAAAACGATTGTATATTTTCTCGTGGTTTAGAAAGCCTGTTGTCTCGGTAAAAATAACGCAGGGGGGGGGGGCGTTCTTGACATGACCTGTTGGTACTCAACTAGTTGTAGTCATCTGGTTGTGCTTGCGGGGGTTGAGCTTTGGCTCTTTAGTCCCGCCTCTCTACTGTCAATCAACTTTTACATATAGGGCCTATTAAGACTTTGTCATTTGAGCCTAATAGACCCTATTGGGCTCTATCATATCTACATTTGAAAGTGTGTATGGAGTCTGCCTCCACCACATCACTTCCTTCTCTAATGCTTTTCTATCGGTGACTCTGTTAAACTTGGGTAGTAGAAGAACTTCAGGAACTTTCTCCAGTTAAACTGCAAGTAGACTGTATCCCCCCTCCCATCACCCCCCCTAAACACCTCCCCACCCTTCCTGTCCCCGTCCCTATACCGTCCCTGCCCCCTCCTCCATCCCCCCCCCCCCCACTTCCCACTCCTAACACATTATATATTTTGTAAAGGAACAGGAAGACCAAGTACAGATTTAAACCTTGCATGGAAAATTGCTTGATTAAATCACTTTGGGTATAACAACGCACTTTCTTATAATTAGCTCGTTTTTTATCATAGGCGCGCGTGAGAAATAGCCACACGGAAATACGTTGATAAATTTCCCGGCGGTGTTAAGGCGCGCGTGCGCTTAGTGACCACCGTCTTGAGGACCCCTTTCCCTCTGCCAGCGCCAACCTGCGTATTATTTAAGGTCTTTGTGTCCCAAAGACGTGTGTTGGTTCCTCTCGTCACCTCCCAGCCACATGCCAGCCACATGCCCGCCACATGCCATCCACATGCCATCCACATGCCAGCCACATGCCAGCCACATGCCCGCCACATGCCATCCACATGCCATCCACATGCCATCCACATGCCATCCACATGCCATCCACATGCCATCCACATGCCAGCCACATGCCCGCCACATGCCCGCCACATGCCAGCCACATGCCAGCCACATGCCAGCCACATGCCAGCCACATGCCAGCCACATGCCAGCCACATGCCCGCCACATGCCAGCCACATGCCAGCCACATGCCAGTCATACTGTCAAAAGCTCTCTGCCACTGCAGGGCATGCTGTCAAAATATCCCTGACGATTGATTGAAGATTAAGCCACCCAAAAGGTGGCACGGGCATGAATAGCCCGTAAGTGGTGGCCCTTCTGAGCCATTACGAATATCAAGAGCTGATACTAGAGATCTGTGGAGGTGCAACTGCACCCTGCGTGACGGGAGAAGTCTCCCGTGTATCCCTGACATCTCAGTGTACTATATATATAAAAAGCCCTGCCACCCCTGACCTTGTTATTACCCTTCCCTGCCACCCCTGACCTTGCTATTACCCTTCCCTGCCACCCCTGACCTTGTTATTACCCTTCCCTGCCACCCCTGACCTTGCTATTACCCTTCCCTGCCACCCCTGACCTTGCTTTTACCCTTCCCTGCCACCCCTGACCTTGTTATTACCCTTCCCTGCCACCCCTGACCTTGTTATTACCCTTCCCTGCCACCCCTGACCTTGCTTTTACCCTTCCCTGCCACCCCTGACCTTGCTATTACCCTTCCCTGCCACCCCTGACCTTGATATTACCCTTCCCTGCCACCCCTGACCTTGCTATTACCCTTCCCTGCCACCTCGGACCGTCGCTATCAGAGGCTGCCACAATAAGCATTCTTTACCTACTGTCTGTTTATCAAAATCCAACTTTTTCAGACAGATTCCATCGTGTCAGTTTGCCTGCCAGCCACTACTGGTGTTGCACGTTCCTACTGTATTATTGTGCAGAATGTGGTAATACAAGAGTGTATATACTGTATGAGCAGGCAGGTGAAACTACTTACTTGCAAAATACAGAAAGACCGTTCAGTGAGGCGGTTACAGTAACACATTAACTACTGGGAGCGCCTGAAAGCTCTCAAGGTATACTTCCTGGAGCGTCGGGTCCATGTATATATCATAATATATACTTGGAATATATATTGAAGACTGGGTGCAAATATGCTCACAGGAACAGTTTCTTAGGAGAGCGGGAGACACTGGAGAATTTGAGCAGTAACTTCAGGGATATAGTGGGAGGTGGGTTGAACACCTCAACCCTTGATGAGCCTCAGCGTCGTAATGTATTCCCGACAGACATTAGCTTTATTTCAAGAGGGACCTCGACAAATCCCTGAAAAAAAACATCCTAGTGGACCAAACTCTCACAAGTCAAGCCTGGCCTCGGGCCGGGCTTGGTGAGTAGAAGAACTCCCAGAACCCCATCAAGCAGGCATCAACCAGGTATCAATATTCAGCTACGCTGCGATGTCTTCAGTGGTGTGTGGGTTGCCAACACTAACAGCCTGGCTGATTAGGTAAGTAGACAGCCACCCGCCAAACACACACCGAAACTACGACGTTGGTACAACGTTCGAACAAGTTTTAACACCGCCTAACCAGTTATAACAACCAATATAGCAAGTTGTAACAACGTTCTAATACGTCATAAACACGTTAATAAGCCAAGTTGTAACAACTTTATTACAAGTTGTAACAAGCGGAAAATAGAGACAGTTTCGGTTTGTGTTTCCAGGGCAGGAAGCCTGTTGATAGACCGGGTAGCAATGATAACAGGAGCCTGGAGATTCCCCCTTCAGGTAGGCTTAGGTAGGCTCAGTGTTTGTCAACACGTAGGAGACCGCAAGGAGAAAGGTCCACACAGAAATATTCAAGCAGGTTCCAACGCCATCCTGAAGCTACACAGGGACACTCCTTCGTGGGATTTGACATAGCCGCCGTAACCAGTGAGGTCCGTTATGCAACACGCTCACAAGGGACCCGTTTTGATCAGATTCTTTTCTGGTAGATTTACATTTGCCTCCACTCACTGCAAATGTGCATAAATTATAATTCCTTCTACCGAAATTGATTTCTGAAATATACCTACGTCCCACCAATGTACAGTCCTTATTCTTAAGACGTTATAGTAACATGGATATATACTTTCCAGTGACATGTGAGGCTCCTTGTGAGCAAGTGGTAGTGGTAGGAATAGTAGTCGTAGTAGTAGTAGTCGTCTGGAGGCAGAAATTACCACTTACGATCAACCTTTCTATGAGACATTCACACCTACTCTCTCAGGCTACTTCGACCACCACCACCACCTCACATCGCTGTTACTTCTGATTTGTAATGTTAATTCTAAGTCGAGCCCTCATCAAGGCCCTTGTGGATTTGTTCATTTGATATATCACGCTGTTGTGATTTGTGTGTAATTTGTATCCACTTCCCCCACTGCCTTCGAAGATGTTGTAGGCTTAAAAAAAAAAAATGCGTCATTTTGTTACACGCACATTGTTAAAATGTTGCAAAGTTAATTTTCAAACTTCCTTCTCTAATGAAGAACATTGTGATGTGATCAATATTAACAAATTATCAATATTAAAATCGATAAAAAATGATCTACTGTGATCAATATTAAAAAAGATTGTTGCTGGAATCATCGATGTAACCCTATTTGATCGTATTCAATAACACACACACAAATCTGATCAGCCTTGTTCTCGTAAGTGTCATGGGAATAGTCTGACTTAAGTCTTATATTTGCCAGTAAAAGAAAAGTCTTTTGTTCTGAATGCCAACAAAACTTCCTTGTCCATATCCGCGGTATGACCATTTTTCATTGCATTTATATCGTAAAATTGTATTATATCCGTCGCTCAAGCATGAAATTAATTTCGGTTGCAAATGATATGGATCAGACTCCCTTTTCCATGAGTTTATTTTATATTTTGTGCATTCCCCTGTCACCCTAAGGCTGTGTGTTTAAGCCAGCTGCGTGATGTGGGTGTTGCAGTCCGGTGGGAATACTGTGAAATTCTTCTTAAAATAAATTAAAACTTACGTTAACAGAATTAGTGTTAAGAGCCAGGAGGTCATGGCTACCCAACTGAATATATACAGTGGGAGGAACGTATTATTTACCCCTCGATAAGCGTCTACACCCGACTCCCAACATCATCTGCTATACTGCATACCTGCCAGGTCAACACTTCCACACCTGGCTCCCAGGGACGTCTGCTTCTTGGCACATCCTGCCAGGTCAACACTTCCACACCTGGTTCCCAAGGACGTCTGCTTCTTGGCACACCCTGTCAGGTCAACACTTCCACACCTGGCTCCCAAGGACGTCAGCTTCTTGGCACATCCTGCCAGGTCAACACTTCCACTCTGGCTCCCAAGGACGTCAGCTTCTTGGCACACCCTGTCAGGTCAACACTTCCACTCTGGCTCCCAAGGACGTCTGCTTCTTGGCACACCCTACCAGGTCAACACTTCTATTGCTTATTCAGACGCCAAGAGCTCTCCGGTTGGATCACTGTCACTTAGCGTATTTCCAGAGTGGTGTCGCTGCCTCTCTCACAATGCATACCCTCATGCAATCTTCCGCTAGACGTAATGCTTTAGAGATGACTTCCGAAGGTTCATTTTCAGTTGGGTCTTCTTGCCTTCCTCAGACGGGGTAACTCATCGCCCAGAGTTCTTGTCACATGCACGTTAGGAAGCCTTGCAGGGCACTCTCTCTCTACAGCTCCAGCTGGCGTCTTAACAACTCGGCACGTATAATGAAGATGAAGATTTTATGGGACCTTTCTCATGCTTCCCTCCCTCATGTCTCCTTCATTTCTTTCCCGCATTGCTTCCTTTTGATTCCTTTCTCATCCCTTCACTTTCCGCCTTAATTATCGCTATTTCACTTATCCTTTCATATCTTGTCCTTCTCCTCTCACTACGCCTGATCTTCTCTTCTTCCTCTCTTCCCCTACCCTTCATTCCACACTCAATACCCTTCCTCTTCCTACCTATCCCCTCCCCCCGTCTCCCATCCCCCTCTCCCATCCCACTCTCCACCTCTCCCCCTCATCACGCCATCAGGCAAGAGCCAGCCACTCGCGAAATTACCCCTTCCTACCTTGTTATCGGCCCCATTCCCGACTTCCAACCCCCCGCCCACTTCCACCTAATTCCAGAGTTCCCAAGTCCTAGTTCCCTTAGTCGTGGATCCCTAAATCTCTCTCTCTTTTTTTCCTTTTTCTGATAAGAGATTTATATTGTCTTGGTTCTTGTTTATCCCAAGTTGAAGTTTACTTTGTCTTGGTTGAAGCTAAAATTAACTTTCTTTTAAGAAGTTATTGAGATGTTTTGGTTCTCTGGTTCACTGTGGCTTCGCTCCTTCCATCCAGGTTTTTTGTCAGGCATTAAAATAATCCAAATTTCTAGTAGTTTATATTATCTGGTGCGTTAAAATCCTTCTTATTAGTGAATAGTCTGGCCATACAGTCCAGACTCAAGAAGTTATGGAATTATTGTCCTGGCATCAAAAGGCCATTAGTTTCGTATAGGTTTGCCGACCATAAAGACGTGGCTCCCAAACCTTTGTAATTCCCAGACGTTCGAGGCTTCCAAACGTTCGAGGCTTTCAAACATTCGTGTCACTCAAACGTTCGAAGCTCCCAGACGTTCGTGGCTTCCAAACGTTCGAGGTTTCCAAACGGTCATGGAAAGAAAGGGTTCATTTAGTCTTTAAATGGTTCCTGCTTGCACAGTGTTCCGACGCTCTTACTGTTCCCCCGAGGCCCCCGGGAGTCCTTGTTCAGCTACGGCCATTGACGGGGTCCTGGCTCCCGAAGGGTGCTAGTTTTCAAAGGGGTCTTGACTCATTCCCCTCTCCTCGACCCATTACCCTCCACTCATCCCCTCACCCCCTTCCTCTCCTACCCTTCCCCCTCATCCCGTCCCCCTCTCCCTCTGATCTCCGCAATTCATCTGACTCTTTATGATTTTTAATTTTTTGAATGTTCTATTATGCGCCCCATATCCATCCTGTAGTGGAAGGGTCGCAGAGGCATATAATGGTTCCAGGAACTGCCCTCTGGTATTTTTATGTAATCAAGTTACAGGGGTAATGAACTATTTGCAGTAGAGAAAGCTGTGGAATTTGTCGATGAGATATTTCGAAATTTTTTGAAAGTTTGTGATAGTTCTTTCTAAATTCCCCCCCGACTGTTTTCACATTCAGACACCTATTGAGGTGGGATATAGGGATATAACTGTTGATAAAGCTTGCGTCAGTAGAGGTGGTAGAGATCTGTGTCGCCTGGTAGGTACGTCTGGACGTTTATTGATCTTGTTGCATGAACCATATGTATGGGCTTTTTCTTTCATGGTTATACAATGAATAGCGACATAATTGTTATCAATCTCGCTATGTCGTAAGCGAAAGTACGACAATCTCGCAGAATGTGGAAATTATTTGCATATTATTGTGTAATACTCAATTATAATTATATTCTTTCTTTAAATCATGTGTGTTTTGTCTAATTCATCAACTCTTATCATCCATTCGAAGGCCCAGTTTAAGCCTTCGAATATACACACTAAATGATCTCTGATATATAATTCTGTCTGTGTTCAAGTTGACACGTATATTGGTGTTTAAAGAAGGTAAAAGCAATTTGGGAGAAGCGTCACTTGCAGCATCTGGACCGTCGCTCTGCTTCAAGCCTACCACAATGTGTGTCTACCACAGTGTGGGTCTACCACAGTGTGTATCTACCACAGTGCTACGCTACCTGGTTGATACCTGGTTGATGGGGTTCTGGGAGTTCTTCTACTCCCCAAGCCCGGCCCGAGGCCAGGCTCGACTTGTGAGAGTTTGGTCCACCAGGCTGTTGCTTGGAGCGGCCCGCAGGGCCACGTACCCACCACAGCCCGGCTGATCCGGAACTTCTCTTAGAAAACCGTCCAGTTTTCTCTTGAAGATGTCCACGGTTGTTCCGGCAATATTTCTTATGCTCGCTGGGAGGACGTTGAACAACCGCGGACCCCTGATGTTTATACAGTGCTCTCTGATTGTGCCTATGACACCTCTGCTCTTCACAGGTTCAATCTTGCATTTTCTTCCATATCGTTCACTCCAGTACGTTGTTATTTTACTGTGTAGATTTGGGACCTGACCCTCCAGTATTTTCCAGGTGTATATTATTTGGTATCTCTCTCGTCTCCTTTCTAGAGAGTACATTTGGAGAGCTTTGAGACGATCCCAATAATTTAGGTGTTTTATCTCGTCTATGCGTGCCGTATATGTTCTCTGTATTCCCTCTATTTCAGCAATCTCTCCTGCTCTGAAGGGGGAAGTGAGTACTGAGCAGTACTCGAGACGGGACAGCACAAGTGACTTGAAGAGTACAACCATTGTGATGGGATCCCTGGATTTGAAAGTTCTCGTAATCCATCCGATCATTTTTCTGGCTGACGCGATATTTGCTTGGTTATGCTCCCTAAACGTTAGATCGTCGGACATCATTATTCCCAAATCCTTGACATGCTGTTTTCCTACTATGGGAAGATTCGATTGTGTTTTGTACCCTGTATTATGTTTCAGATCCTCATTTTTGCCGTACCTGAGTACCTGAAATTTATCACTGTTAAACATCATGTTATTTTCTGCTGCCCAATCAAAAACTTTGTTGACATCTGCTTGTAGTTTTTCAATGTCTTCAGCAGAGGTAATTTTCATGCTGATTTTTGTGTCATCTGCAAAGGACGACACGAAGCTGTGGCGTGTATTTTTGTCTATATCAGATATGAGAATAGGGAACAGTAGCGGTGCAAGGACTGTACCTTGAGGTACAGAGCTTTTAACATCGCTTGGACTCGATTTTATCTGATTGACTGTTACTCTTTGTGTTCTGTTCGACAGGAAATTGAGTATCCAGCGTCCTACTTTTCCAGTTATTCCCATTGACCTCATTTTGTGAGCTATCACCCCATGGTCACATTTGTCGAACGCCTTTGCAAAGTCTGTGTATACAACATCTGCATTTTGCTTTTCTTCTAGGGCTTCTGTGATTTTGTCATAGTGGTTGAGTAACTGTGACAGACAGGATCTTCCCGCTCTAAATCCATGTTGTCCTGGATTGTGCAATTCATTGTTTTCCATAAAACTAGAAATTTGATTCCTAATCACTCTTTCAAACACTTTTATTATGTGTGATGTTAGTGCAACTGGCCTATAATTTTTTGCCAAGGCTTTACTCCCCCCCTTGTGCAACGGAGCTATATCTGCAGATTTAAGTGCTGCTGGTATCTCCCCTGTATCCAGGCTCTTTCTCCATATTACGCTGAGTGCTCTCGCTACTGGTACTTTACATTTCTTTATGAATATTGAATTCCATGAGTCAGGCCCAGGAGCTGAGTGCATAGGCATATTATCAATTTCTCTTTCAAAGTCTTCCGAGTTTGTGGTAATATCCGTTATATTATCTGCAGCTTGAATGTCATTCATAAAGAAGCTGTCTGGGTCATCAACTTTCATGTTGTTTATTGGTGTGCTAAACATAGCCTCATACTGGCTTCTTAGAATTTCACTAATCTCTTTGTTGTCCTCTGTGTACGTACCTTCATTTGTAATTAACGGTCCAATACTGGTCGAGGTTTTGGATTTTGATTTTGCGTATGTGAAAAAATATTTCGGATTTTTCCTTATCTCTTGTATAGCTTTCTGTTCCAATTCCATTTCCTCAGACTCATATGATCGCTTCAACGTTTGTTCTATTTCCTCAATCTCCCTGCTTAGGCTTGTTTTCCTTGCTTGTGATAGTTGTGTCTGCCGAAGCATTTCCGTTATTTTTTTCCTTCTCCTGTACAGTCGTCTCCGTTCTCTTTCTAGAGTGGTCCTCTTTCTGCCCCTCCTCACAGGTACGTGCTTCAAGCAGACCTTCAAGCTACGTCCTTGCACATTCTTTCCATGGCTGAAAAAGTTACCGCAGCAGAGTACTGGGGCGACATTGTATGTTACTCGGAGATAAGTATATACATGTAAATACACTGAGAGTTTACCTTAGTCCTTAAGTGTCAACACACGTGTCAGTAGGCCAGGAAGATGTTGAAGCAGTCTTGTCAAGAACCAACAATGTCATCTCGTATCCACTAACCCCAGACCCGATTCCATATATTCTCTTCCCAAAACAAATCTAACATTCTCATGTGTTGAATCACCTCTGATGTTGGTAGTGGCTCTCATACACTTCCTGTATGAAGTGTATAACGCCGCCTTTTTCAACCACTGACGTAATAATTAATCACGATACACATCTCACGTTCACTGGACAGAAATGAAAACATTAAGACTTTGAATAATAAACTTTCTCCATCTGGAAGTCTCCTCGATGTTTACCAAGGTTCCTGTTGACGAAAGCTCGAGTATAAAGTAATAAAAACAACCTTCTATCGCCTGGCAGTGATTACATCGAGCTTGTCAACCTCTGCATACACTACAATTACTTCTGATTCGTCTCTCAGTTCTCTCGTCAACAATTCAACATGACAATGCGGATTCCAATTAGTGCTGTGCTTGTCAATTTATTCATTGAATCATTTGAAGCAAGATTATTCTCCAGTGTCATTCCCAGCACCGCTAAATGGCTTCACGATGTTGACAGCATCACACTGTGATGTTTCGACCTTGGGTCGAGACCAGGTCAAAACAGTAGACTCAGTAGACTTGAAGACACAATAGCAGTTTACCCATTATAAACTGATTCTCTCCCTTTCTCTCTTAGACCCGTTGATCTCTTAGACATTCTTAGATGTTGACTCAATGTTGACTAGACCACACACTATAAGGTGAAGGGACGACGACGTTTCGGTCCGTCCTGGATCATTCTCAAGACAATCGACTTGTGAATGGTCCAGGACGGACCGAAACGTCGTCGTCCCTTCACCTTCTAGTGTGTGGGCTGGTCAACATACTTCAGCCACGTTATTGTGACTCATCGTCTGCATGTTGACTCAAGTTCAAGGCCTACAGGGAAGGTATCTACACCCGTAGAGAATAAGTCACAATAACTCGGTTGAAAATCAATAGCCCAACACACGCATGAAAAGACAGGCATTTGATGTTTCCAGCCTGCATCACTGATGTTAATATTTAATAGCGAAATTTATAGAGATTTCTAAAATAAATGTAAAAAATAAAATTTATAAAAATATAACAATATTTTTGACTAACATATACACGACAAGCAATACTCGCGGACTAGATATTACCCGTTAACACATTCTTTCCCACGAAACATTTACAGCTATAGATACAGTTGTGTGAAAACTATTCAGCTCATATGTAGACTGGTCAGGAAATATGTCTCAAAGTCCATTTCTTGGAGTCTCGCTTAGATTTCTTCCCGGAGAAGCTAGGCCTTGTCGGCGACGGTCTCGCTTCATGCAGGGCGGCGTTCAATCCCCGATCGTCCAAGTGGTTGAACAAAATTCCTTTTCCCCCCCGTCCCATCCCAAATCCTTATCCTGATCCCTTCCCAGTGCTATATAGTCGTAATGGCTTGGCGCTTTCTCCTGACAATTATCTTCCCTCCCTTCAAACCCCCCCCCCCCTTCTCTCTCTCTCTCTCTCTCTCTCTCTCTCTCTCTCTCATTCATATCTTTCATGCTCGTTAAAAGTATTGTTTTCACTCCGTCTCTGTTCCCCTTGAAATACAGAATTACATCTCTTGAATTCTGCTTCCATAAAACAAACTCAGAAAAATGTTCTTTCTGGCTCCTAATTATTTTTCTTCAAGGACAAATCTTCAGAAATTGTGCTTCATCCTTCAGACGTTGAGTCTGGTATACAGACCTGTGACACAAGGGAGCCACAGACAGACCTGGAACACAAAAAGTTACTGGAGTCTTAGAGCAGAAGATCTTGCATTAAGAATATTATCATGGGTGTAGTCCCCAGTACCGCCAAGCCTGCTTGCTGGATGCCTGCTTGCTCGATACCTGCTTGATGGAGTTCTGGGAGTTCTTCTACTCCCCAAGCCCGGCCCGGGGCCAGGCTTGAAAAGCAAGACCAAGGCAGGAACGTGAACATCACATCTCATTCACTTACAAAAGCTTGTCCATGTTACATTTCTCAATAGAAGTAGTGATTACACCACCACAGCCCATACGAACCCGCCTAGCTGTGCATGCTAGGTCGAGCTTTTGCTCTTAAGCTCCACCTTTCGACCATCATTAGTTCAATGATTTTACAAGTTGTTCTTGTATTTACATTTAAATCTGTGTATCGAATTGGCTTCGAGAACTTCCTCGTCTAGTGTGCTCCAGTTATTTACGACTCTTAGATTGAATAAAGTTCTTTCTGAAATCTTTATGACTCATCTGTGTTTTCAGTTTGCAATTATGTCCTCTCGTTCTACTGTTCCTTAATTTAAACATGTCTCTCTATCAGTCCCTTTAGTATCTTGTACGTCGTTATCATGTCTGCCCTATGCCTTCATTCCTCCAGTGTAGTGAGGTTTAGGTCCCTCGGTATACGATACTTTTATCGTATACTGAGGTTTGTACGTAGGGTGTGGGAACCGACCTGTGAGATTTATATTTATTTAATTTATATGAATTTATATTTACGTTAATTTATATACTTCGATAGCAATTTGTATAATGTTAAGTGGACTGTATTTCTGCAATAATCTCATAATCTCACAAATCGATCCTCTACACATTAGGGGGGGTTATTAAATTAATATATATGCAGCCAATCAAACTACAGTAATAGCTACATACATTGATGAGGTTCCTTATCTTATAGTACAGCAGGTTAGTCCACCAGGTATAACTAGGGTGTAGACACCAAATTATCCTCTTTGAGGCAGCTTCCATCACCCAGTAACTGGTGCACAAAATCTTGCATCCTCGTCTTGACCTGTCAAAAGTGCGCTAGCTGTGAAGCCAGATACCTATATATGACAAGTATATCAGAGAAAACAGTACATGGAACATGAAGACCTGGCTTAATTACCTTTAGTTTGAGGCTTCCACGTGATCTAACCGGGTCACCCTATATCCTGACATTAATGGCCATAAATGAATGATAAACGGGTTTCGGATAGACTTAACTTGAATTGTAGACATCGTGTTGGAGATGGTACCTTTGGTTTCCATAACACTACGTCCAAGTAAATTAACAGGAGCCGAATTTGCTCCCGTGTGAGCCTCTGGTCTAGTATAAAACAATGACTGTTTAACACTCCATACTATTGACGTTACTGGCCGACATTGTCCAGAATGATAGGAGCCAAATTTGCTCCACACGTCTCGGAGGTGACTCAACAATGGCTGCCTCCTTCCTCCCTGACGCCTGGCCTACTTTGTCCAGATTTCAGAAAGTGATAGAAGGGTCACATTTACTCTACTTTAATATTGATAATTAAGTTAATTTATATAAGATGTTTTTATGATGGTAAAGTCCAAAGACTAATGTATTTAAGAATAATTCCCAGCAAAATAGCTGGTGAATTATAATAGTATGTGGTGATGATATCCCGTTTTCTATAGACGGTAATTCCACTACAAGTTACGTTTTCTATGGGTAACTTGTGGGTAATACAGCTATTATCTGTATGATTATTAAATGGTGTCGGATTTTCCGACATAGGGCGTGGGATGGTGTGGCGTGGTGGTGTTGATGGTGGGATGGTGTAGTATGGTGGTGTTGATGGTGGGATGGTGTGGCGTTGATGGTGTGACGGGCAACGTGGTGGCGTTGATGGTGTGATGGGCAGCGTGGTGGCGTTGATGGTGTGACGGGCAGCGTGGTGGCGTTGATGGTGTGATGGGCAGCGTGGTGGCGTTGATGGTGTGACGGGCAGCGTGGTGGCGTTGATGGTGTGACGGGCAGCATGGTGGCGTTGATGGTGTGACGGGCAGCGTGGTGGCGTTGATGGTGTGATGGGCAGCGTGGTGGCGTTGATGGTGTGACGGGCAGCGTGGTGGCGTTGATGGTGTGACGGGCAGCGTGGTGGCGTTGATGGTGTGACGGGCAGCGTGGTGGCGTTGATGGTGTGATGGGCAGCGTGGTGGCGTTGATGGTGTGATGGGCAGCGTGGTGGCGTTGATGGTGTGACGGGCAGCGTGGTGGCGTTGATGGTGTGATGGGCAGCGTGGTGGCGTTGATGGTGTGATGGGCAGCGTGGTGGCGTTGATGGTGTGACGGGCAGCATGGTGGCGTTGAACCATGCAGGGGAGGGTGGGGGGAGAGAGAGAGGGGTACACGAGGACCGGCGTTGTGTCCGCTCCGGTTAAGTTATTTCCCCTCAACCTCATCCAAGTTTTCACGCCACTTATGCTCGCTTAGTTAGGCACATTAATGATATTCCTCTGAGGGAACTGTGGAGCGGAACCAGGCTGTTCATCCTCGTACACCCCCCCAACCACCCCCTCGTCCTGCCCTCGTGGCCTGCACCACCTCTGCCCTCAGATACCATTGCATGGAGCATGACCCCCCTGAAGGCTTGCATTTCTTCCATGTTACACGCTTCCAGGAATGGCCCAGGTTTCCACTGAGTTACTACCATTGCAGACCTTTTGACCTGAAACTCGTAATTAGTTCCGTCATTCTTGGCTTCCTGCAGGGTCGGGGTTCGATCCCCCGATGGATCTAGTTGTTGGGCATCGTTCCTTAGGTCTATCGTCATATCCCAGCCCCTTGTCGTTATATCCCAGCCCCTTGTCGTTATATCCCTTAGACGTGATAGTCATGCTGACGCAACACTTTCTTATAATTTCATTTCCTGCGTCTTATCACTCGACGTCATTTAGTTAAGTCGTTCTCTTCATGTGTCGCGTGTAGGGCTGAGGCGGCCTGCTTTCCCGGGCTGAAGTAAGAATGATCAAGGGAGGGGAAAGGTCTCGCCTGTTTTCTTAAAGGAGAAAGTCAGCGGCGCCTGCCAGCGTGTGACCAGTTAACAGTGGTCACCCTGCCAGCGTGTGACCAGTTAACAGTGGTCACCCTGCCAGCGTGTGACCACGGCTCAAGGTCTCTTGAAAGTTCCTACTTTTGTCCATATCTTAAATATACGGAATTTATCACTACTGAAAATAATGTTTTTTTCTGTTACCAGTAGAAGACTTAATATAATCTTGTAATTATGTCGTGTCTTCTACAAAGGAAATTTGTATGATTGTGGTGTTATTAACAAGGGATGGCGGTGCTTTGTATCTCCGTCTATCAGACGTACGGATGGAGAAGTAGCACTGTTGCGAATAGTAAAGCGAACAGTGCGGCACTGTTCGTAGGCAGACGAACAGTGCCGCGTGATTCAGAGGCTTGCTCTGTGTTCTGATGTGATTCTGTTTTGTTTACCGTTAATCTTTACTCCCTGAAAAGTGGTAGTAGAAACAGTTGATTGACAGTTCAAAGGCGGGCCGAAAGAGCAGAGCTCAACCCCCGCAAGAGCAACTAGGTGACTACAACTAGGTGAATACATCAAGTGACTGACTTCACAAATACAAGGAACGCCACAAAAGAAAAAAATGAAACAAACTGAGCGCTTTCTTCCCTCTAGGGCACGTCGTCAGAGTCTCTGATGACGTCCCCTAGAGGCAAGAATTTATTTTTCATTCTTTCTTTTGTTGTGTGAGTGTATATATATAAATAATATATATATCATATATATATATTATTAGTGTATACTGGCAGCAGGTTTTCATTTATACACGTTTCATTGAATATGGCTGCATAATCTGTATTGATTATTTTCTTGTTTAGGGCTTCTATCCCTCTGACTAGTGCTCTTGCATCTTGGTTTAACTGGAAAAGTTGTTCTTCAAAAGTCATCTTCGTGTGAGGTGAAGAGAAATAAATAACAGTAAAATATATTACACTTATTATAAAATTACACAACGTGCCTTTTTCTTTTCCTTATGGCCTTTTTCTTTTCCTTATGGCCTTTTTCTTTGAAGGCCTTTAAACTTTATGCCTTACTTTTTCCTCCCTTTATGCCTTTTTCTTGACCCATTTGTATTGGTCTACTTGTTTTCACCTGACGCCATATTAGTATAAATCCAATATGATTTGTAATTTCCTATCATTTGAGAATGAACCATGTAGGTTCGAAACGTTGTGTAATTGTATAATAAGTGTAATACATTCTACAGTTATTTATTTCTTTTTCTTCACCTCACACGAAGATGACTTTTGAACTCCTCTTCCAGTTAAACCAAGATGCAAGAGCCTTAGTCAGAGGGATAGAAGCCCTAAGCAAGAAAATAATCAATACAGAATATGCAGTCATATTCAATGAAACGTGTATGCATATATATATATTGGTAGTAAATTAGTATAATATAATATAGTGGTAATATAATTAGTATAATATATTTTATTATATACTTCAAGGTAATATACTACAGTGGTAGTATATTAGTACTGTATAATACTCATTGGTAGTATATTTTGGTAGCAGTCTTTCTTGCAAACACATGTTGTTGAATATGGCCGAAAGGGTAAGATTAATGATTCTAATGTGAATCTTTTCAATATTTCTTATGTTTTTCTTCACGGTCGAGGAAAGTTGAAAAATTAACTCGCCAAAGTTCATTTTCACACTTATTTTCGATCTGATGCCTAGGAATGCGCTTCGCAAGGTCACTCCTTTCATTCTCAGACTAATTTAAAATGCTTTTGCACAGGCTTATATTCTTCTTGGGGTGAGGTGTTACAGAACAAGGGGAGGAATGGCATAACACACGGGACATTGATAAGCTATTGCATGCATCAACATAAGCAGCTTTTAGGTTCTTGAGGCTGCTTGTGTTTCTAAGGCAAGGTCACTGGATCCTGTTTCTACGTTGGCTCGGGGTATTAAAGTGGGTAGAATGTAATTATGTGTTAACTGGTTGTTGATTGCTGGTCTTGACTTTTTGATGTGTTGTGCCTCCCTGATATCCAGTCTTCTGTTGACTGGACTGGACAGTCAACTTCTGATGACACAATAGAAGACTGGACATCAGCGAGGCGCTCATTTCTTTGTTGTCTTCAGTGAATGTTCCATCTCCCTTTCGCAGGGACCCAATACTAAATGTGTTTTTTTATCTTGATTTTGCATTAGGAGAAAAAATATTTCGGATTTCTCTTTCGCTAATGGCCTTTTGCTCTCTTTGTCTCCCCTGGATTTTGTATGATTCTTGTAGCTTTAGATAAGTCGTTTCTGTTTCTCTACCTTCTTCGTCATTCTTGAGATAGGGTGCGACTCAAGTTTTCTTTGCCTATGAAGGGAACGCCGTTCCTGTTCCAACTTCTTCCTTTTTTTTTTTTTTTTTTTCTTGGTGGGGTAATCCGGTTTGAACATATTTCTTTTGCTACTGAGCTTATTTTTTCCAGACACTAGTTCAGGTTTGCATTTTCTAGTTGTTCTTCCCAGCTTATTTCTGTTGTATCACCATAAATATGTTTTATTTAATATTTCATACATCGAGAGTTCAGTCACACAGAATATATTTGAGGTGCCAGACTGTCTGCCTTTAGCAGTTAATTAAGAAGTCACACCTTTAGAGATTTAATGGTCAGAGGTTGAGTAGGGGTCAGGTCGTGTGAAGTGACCTTGCTTTCTGCTAAGCTGATAATTGCAACCAGTGGCTGTGTCTTTCCATCAAACAAGCCGCTGTCTTATGTGGTAGGAAGTATTCACTGGGTATTTGCATGCCCCTAATGTGAGGACCAAGTAAATGTTTTAGCTGTCATTTCTGTTCATGTATACTGAACATTTGGCAGCAAGAAGTGTTCTTCTGATCAACACACCTTCTTATTTGGTATCTTATTATACAGATGGACAGGTTGTATGTCTCACAAGCTATACAGAACTCGTAGAACACTGTCAACTTGTTTTAAGGTGAGAAGGCAGCCTTGGTTAGCCTTTCAGTAAGAAACAAACTTGGTTAACCTTTTAGAAGCTACTGAAAAGTTAGCCTTTCAGTAACGCATCGGTAAGATGTATCTTACTGACAGTGTCTAGTTAGACCGTTCACATCTACACTGTTACAGGACAGGATTCTTGTAGCACTGACAGGATTCATGAAGCTTTCCTGGATCATGGCGGCTGCATTAAACAGTTTACGGGCTGGGGAAACCCTTCGACCCGAGGTTATCACTAGAGAGAACCTCGTAACGCTTCGGAGCTCATCAGCTGCTTAATGATTATAAATTAAGCCGCTTTAAGTAATTGTCAAAAGAGGGCATCACGCCGGGAAGATTTTGTTGCCATGATTAATGAAAGAAGTAAAGGTTTCGTAAGTGGACACGTCGTAAGGGGTTGACGATTCCCGGCCTTGCTCGAGTTTTAACGTTAGTGTGAATGTTTCCCTCGACTCCATATTATCATTATTATTATTAGCACGACGTCCAACACGTATTTAGTGTTGTCGGGACCAAGCTCATAATATCCCCGGCTTTATAAAGTCTTGTGAGAGCTTCCCCCTGGCGAGGCAACTGGTGTAGTGTCTTCATCTGAGATGAGCTTGGGCGAACTCCTAGGGCTCCTCTGAGACAGCTTGGGCAAGCTGCATTGGCTATTTCTCACGGGATCTTTAATAAGACGGCGTGTGCCCAACCGGCGTTGAAAGACCACTACCGCTGGCTGGCGGGCGGGCGTAACGAGCATTTGATGACCGCCATTAAAAAAGTTTGACCTAATGAAACCATACTAACCATATATTATCCAAGTTAAAAACAGGGGTTTATGTTAGATTGGCTCCGTTTTATGCAGATTTTGCTCTTTAAAGTTGCGAGACGAAGTTAGGTAAAGTTGCCGCTACTTAGCTAACTTGAGGGCGGCCATGGTGACCTATTTTGGTGATAGTCAGGTAAAAATAAAATGTAATTCGACCGTTATGGGGCTACAAGGTACAGCTCAGTTTACGGATGGTTGGTGCTGATACAATATATAATATGTCTGCAAAGTGCAAATTATGGTATCGTTGTGTGACACTGTTTCCCGGCGGCCTCCATGCACAGTTTGTCAAGAGATCCGTAGCGCAGTGATTGCGTGCCAGAGTTGTAGTCCAACTCATTGTTCCCCTCCCAGCCCTCACCTTCCCCCTCACCTCACCCCTCACCTCATCTCACCTCTCATCTCACCTCTCATCTCACCTCTCACCTCTTCACACTTGGGTCGCTTTCCTCCTGACTCTTACCTCCCCCTCAGTTAGGTTTCATCATCTCAGGAATTCTTGAATTCTCTTTCTCAGGAATTCTTGAATTTTCTCTCATCTTCTCACGTCCCCTCACTCTCAGGCCTTACCTTCCCTCACTCTCAGGCCTCACCTTCCCTCACACTCAGGCCTCACCTTCCCTCACACTCAGGCCTCACCTTCCCTCACACTCAGGCCTCACCTTCCCTCACTCTCAGGCCTCACCTTCCCTCCCTCTCAGGCCTCACCTTCCCTCCCTCTCAGGCCTCACCTTCCCTCCCTCTCAGGCTTCACCTTCCCTCCCTCTCAGGCCTCACCTTCCCTCCCTCTCAGGCCTCACCTTCCCTCACTCTCAGGCTTCACCTTCCCTCCCTCTCAGGCCTCACCTTCCCTCCCTCTCAGGCCTCACCTTCCCTCACTCTCAGGCCTCACCTTCCCTCACTCTCAGGCTTCACCTTCCCTCCCTCTCAGGCCTCACCTTCCCTCCCTCTCAGGCCTCACCTTCCCTCACTCTCAGGCTTCACCTTCCCTCCCTCTCAGGCTTCACCTTCCCTCCCTCTCAGGCCTCACCTTCCCTCCCTCTCAGGCTTCACCTTCCCTCCCTCTCAGGCTTCACCTTCCCTCCCTCTCAGGCCTCACCTTCCCTCCCTCTCAGGCCTCACCTTCCCTCTCTCTCAGGCCTCACCTTCCCTCCCTCTCAGGCCTCACCTTCCCTCACTCTCAGGCTTCACCTTCCCTCACTCTCAGGCTTCACCTTCCCTCACTCTCAGGCTTCACCTTCCCTCACTCTCAGGCTTCACCTTCCCTCACTCTCAGGCTTCACCTTCCCTCCCTCTCAGGCTTCACCTTCCCTCCCTCTCAGGCTTCACCTTCCCTCACTCTCAGGCTTCACCTTCCCTCACTCTCAGGCTTCACCTTCCCTCACTCTCAGGCTTCACCTTCCCTCCCTCTCAGGCCTCACCTTCCCTCCCTCTCAGGCCTCACCTTCCCTCCCTCTCAGGCCTCACCTTCCCTCCCTCTCAGGCCTCACCTTCCCTCACTCTCAGGCTTCACCTTCCCTCACTCTCAGGCTTCACCTTCCCTCACTCTCAGGCTTCACCTTCCCTCACTCTCAGGCTTCACCTTCCCTCACTCTCAGGCCTCACCTTCCCTCCCTCTCAGGCTTCACCTTCCCTCACTCTCAGGCTTCACCTTCCCTCACTCTCAGGCTTCACCTTCCCTCACTCTCAGGCCTCACCTTCCCTCCCTCTCAGGCTTCACCTTCCCTCACTCTCAGGCTTCACCTTCCCTCCCTCTCGGGCCTCACCTTCCCTCCCTCTCAGGCCTCACCTTCCCTCACTCTCAGGCCTCACCTTCCCCCCCTCAGAGAGCTCGTCCTGCGTCATGGTGTTGTGGCACCCCAGCCCTGCACCCCATCACTGCCTCACAGTGGATACACTGGGAGCGTGTGACGGGTGTGTGCTGCTGTGAGCAACACTCATCACCAGTGACCCAGACGATGAGTCGGCAGGAAATAATACATAATGAATCTGGCTAACAGCATCACTTTCCCCCACGTCTTGCTTACTCTCTTCACATTGCACCTTCATCTGTTCCTGGGCCCGGACCGCTGTGCCTTTTCCTCTTCTCTTGCGTTTACTTTTCACGTTTCTCTTTTTGCCCCTCTTCATGTTTTACCTTCATCTTCCCGCGATATAATCACTTTCGCGGTATTGAACACGTTCCTCGCGGGTGTAACATGAGGAAGGTGTCAATTCTTGTTTAGGTTTTGTTCACTAACGTCTGTTCAATGTCGGATTTTTTATCGCAGGTGGTCTGCTGCCTCTTAACGTTGTTGTGTATTGAACTTGCTGGTCGTTGGCACTCCCTGTTGACACGGGACCCGGTCGGCCGAGCGGACAGCACGCTGGACTTGTGATCCTGTGCTCCCGGGTTCGATCCCAGGCGCCGGCGAGAAACAAATGGGCAGAGTTTCTTTCACCCTATGCCCCTAATACCTAGCAGTAAAATAGGTACCTGGGTGCTAGTCAGCTGTCACGGGCTGCTTCCTGGGGGTGGAGGCCTGGTCGAGGACCGGGCCGCGGGGACACTATAAAGAGCCCCGAAATCATCTCAAGATAACTTCAAGAAGATAACCCCTGGGGCGGGCGCTCTGCTCTCCCTGGCCAGTGTACCTGCCTCTCCCGTCCCTCGTCCCTGAACCAGGCTTCTCCCAGGAGAGGATGCATGAAGTATTCGCCCACCCATTTACGAAGCATGTACATCTTTCCTTAATCATGGCAGCTTTGTTTACATATATTACCAGTTTCCGAGCGTGAAAACTTCACAACCCAAGGTTATTATTGTCATAGAGAACCTCATAGTGCTTCGGAGCTCACAAGTTGTTTAATAAATTCAACAAAGCTGACACGATTAAGGAAAGATGTACAGGTTTCGCAAGTGCTTGCATAAATGTTCGATGTATTCTGGGCCCTGTTAGTACCACACTCCCAGCCAATGTAGTCATGCGCGAATTCGCCTTGGCTATGGGCACATCTGGCAGGTTAGTGAGGCTGAGCCACTACCAGAATACTCAGATTGTAAACTCTGTGACAAACCTTTAATGCATTCACTGGAACACTATATTGTTGAATGTGAAACCGTAAAAGATTTTAGACCTCCTGGCCTCTTGTACCACCAACTGTGTAATTATTTTATTGACTCAGGTGTTCTGGACGACATCCTAACAATTTATCCAAAATTTGCTTGTCCATTTTAAAGAATGAAGAGCAATTTTATTTATATTATTTTTAAGCTGTATCTCCTATGAACCCATCGCTGCCCTTGTGTGGCAATGCACAATAGAAAGTTGTATTTACATATTCGTACATTGAAGCGTGTATACAGTCGAATGTAGTTGATTGTAACCGTCATATATATGTACTTCAGTCCACAGTCTATTGTCTTGTGTATGATCCTCTGTCCTGTGTGACAGTCAATACCACCATTATCCTCACTTTAATTAGATCTAATTGAATTCCTCAGATTAGGCAAAATTGTAATTAATTTTTGTCACTAAAGATGTTAATACAAATTAATCCCCGCCTACCCACTTCACTTCGATGCCCTGATTAGTCGCGCAGGCGTCGTCCTCGGAGCGGAGTCGACCCTAAACCCCGCCGCATATGACCTGTGGAGAGACTGTTTAATAGGCAAATCTGAGGACGCGAGTTTCAGCCTAATTGGGTGCCTCCTTATGAATTCAGTGCTGGGTGAACAGCCGGCCCCGGGCTTGTTAGTCGGGGGCGGGTGTCGGGAGGCCGGGGCAACGATAGAGTGAGAGGTGAAACAGGAAGAGGATGGTAGGTTTAATGGACCAACTAAGAAAAGAAAGGATTGGGATAGAAAATGAGAGTAGACTGTACAGTACTTGCCTGTCAGACTGCGGGGTGACGAGCGAATTTCCCAACTGCCGCTTAGCACTTAATTTGCGTATGCAAATAAAGAGCAGCTGCAGAAATTAATCCCTTTGCCGGAAATTGATCCCTGGAGATGGCCTACTTGCGATTACAGTCAAAATCAGGGACGACGGTTCACCGAACACCACTGTGATAAGGGACGACGGTTCACCGAACACCACTCTGATAAGGGACGACGGTTCACCGAACACCACTCTGATAAGGGACGACGGTTCACCGAACACCACTCTGATAAGATTCGCCCATTTTTTTATGATTTTGTATTGGTGCTTTTTAAGGAGGAACTATTATACTTTTTTGTTTATCTGGAACTGAGCGTTACCTTGAAGGGAACACTGGTTCCGAAGGACCAGTCTGGTCAACCAGGCTGTTTGATGTAGTACCTGCTTACCTGGTTGATGGGGTTCTGAGGAGTTCTTCTACTCCCCAAGTCCGGCCCAAGGCCAGGCTTGACTTGCGAGAGTTTGGTCCACCAGGCTGTTGCTTGGAGCGGCCCGCAAGCCCACATACCCACCACAGCCCGGTTGGTCCGACACTTTTTTTTGGAAAACAATCTAGTTTTTTCTTGAAAATATACACGGTTGTTCCGGCAATATTCCTTATAGTCGCTGGGAAGACGTTGAACAACAGCGGACCTCTGATGTTTATACAGTGTTCTCTGATTGTGCCTATGACACCTTTGCTCTTCACTGGTTCTATTCTGCATTTTCTTCCATGTCGTTCACTCCAATATTGTTCACGATGGGCAGAGTTTCTTTCATCCTGATGCCCTTGTTACCTAGCAGTAAATAGGTACTTGGGAGTTAGTCAGCTGTCACAGGCTGCTTCCTGTGGGTGGAGGCCTGGTCGAGGACCGGGCCGCGGGGACACTAAAGCCCTGAAATCATCTCAAGATAACCAGCTCCTCCAGCTGCCGGCCCTACAACCTGTCTGGAAACAGGGACGCCACCCACCCTGGCTGCCCTTGTCAACATCGACATGACATCCGAAGATGACGACGGACCACCCGTAACTCCGACAACCGACACCAGGAGGCGCTCCAGAGCCGACACTGACGTTGACGAGAATAACCTTGCGACCGAGAACGACAACAAAAGGACCGCCAATGCTCTCTGCATTGCGCCCAACGAGTCCAAAAGCAACGCAAACACCAGACAACTGCCCCACAAATGTAACAGTGTAATCATCACGAAGAACGTCAACAAACTGACCTCACCACACTGAAGGAGGACTACCACCACCCGTAATTTCACCGCAAATTCCCAGACGAACAAATGGAATTCCCGGAAAAGGACGACGATCCTGATGGTACCAAACAACCGACGTCATTGTGTACAAAAGTAAAGCGTCGCCTTGCGCATTAATACAAGTATTTGTGTGTACGTCTGGAGTTACAGCACCACTCCTGTGCCAGGTAAGTCCACTACGGGCTCACCATAGCCCGTGCTACTTTGGAACTTTTGTTCTAAGTAGCTGAATTTAAAACAACGTGTACATCTAGCAATAAACTGCATATGTAGAGGAAAAAAAATGTACATTTATCTCACTCAGAATGTTCGGTAATATGTTTATTGTTTGTGATGTGTGTGTGGGTTTATATATGAACACGTTGTACAGAACGGGGGGTGAGAATAGCTTGAGGTACCTCATCCCTTTGCGTGAATTTATACCTCAATAAACTTATTTCAATCCCTGTGTTTGGGGAGTTGGAATGCCTGTGTTGCTCGAGGAATGTGTTACTGACCGGGTGGTTGTGTTGTGTTGCAGGGGACCACGAGGTGATGCGGTTCGTGGGCAACGACACCCACGACGAACACTTCAAACTGATCCTCCACGACGCGTCCGGCTCCCTGCTCGTCGGTGGGAGGTAAGTGGCAACCCGCTTCTTGTGTGGTGAGGGAGAGTGTAGATGAATGTGAGAGTGACATTGTCTTAGTGAGAGTATGTGAGAGTGACATTGTCTTAGTGAGAGTATGTGAGAGTGACATTGTCTTAGTGAGAGTATGTGAGAGTGACATTGTCTTAGTGAGAGTAAGAGTGTATGAGAGTAAACATGAATAGTAGTGTACTCACAAAATTTACCTACCTACATTTGTAGGTACTGGGTAGTACTGGGTACTACCCAGTACCTACAAAATTCTTAGTGGAATTGACAGGGGTAGATAAAGACATAGTTGTGCTTGGGGGAGGTAGAGGGGGGGGGGCGGGTGGAGCTTCGGGTCTTTGGTCCCGCCTCACAATATTTTGCTTACATTTCTTACTTACAACTTGTTATAACTTACATTTCCTACAACATTTTATTAGTGAACTATAGTGTGTGTGTGTGTGTACTCACCTAGTTGTGCTTGCGGGGGGTTGCTCTTTGGCATGTGTATTCACCTAGTTGTGTGTGTGTGTGTGCCCACGCTGATTATGTAATATATATAAATAATATAAATAACGATATATATATATATATATATATATATATATATATATATATATATATATATATATATATATATATATATATATATATATATATATAATATATAAATATAATATACGCGTATTAATAATGGGTATTAAAGGTGATGATAGAGGAGGTGGAGGTATAGGGCGCGCCTGAGGCGGGTTCATCACTAATCACCACCGGACTAACGCGGCCTCCTTGTCTTGTCTTCCAGGAACGTCATCTATAACATCAGCGTCGCCGACCTGCAGGAGCAGAATGTGAGTACTGCCTCACCTTCACAATGTTGTGGGAATGTGTGGGTACTGCCTCACCTTCACAATGTTGTGGGAATGTGTGGGTACTGCCTCACCTTCACAATGTTGTGGGAATGTGTGGGTACTGCCTCACCTTCACAATGTTGTGGGAATGTGTGGGTACTGCCTCACCTTCACAATGTTGTGGGAATGTGTGGGTACTGCCTCACCTTCACAATGTTGTGGGGGTTATTCACATGGAACGGCAGGCTATGGAGTGCCGTTGTAGGGGTTAGTGGAACTAGAAGGCTGTTGTGGGAGGTAATGAACAATATTTGCCATTTTACTAGTAAAATGGAACATAATGTCAGGGGCTTACAGGCTTGCTATACAATTTAGATCATGGTATTAATGGTAAGTAAAAACTAAGAATAATATTCTATATATGGGACTAAAGAAATACTCTACCAGTGAGGTAGATTGTGTTTGTAGCGCATCAATCTACAGACACATACTTCCGGTGGAGTAGATAGTGATTGTGATAGGATCTACGTCTACAGGAACACACTTCCGGTGGAGTAGATGTTGTTGGATAATACTTCGGTTGACACTTTCATGATAGATTCCGCTTTCTGAAAAGTGGTTGATGATGGAGCCAGTTACTTACCGCCTTGATGCTTTGGTAACGGGTAGTTTGGCAGTTAGTGTTGGATGGGAGTAGTGATTGTTGCATGGTTGTTGCTGTTTGTGATGATTAAGTGCTAATACAGTGAGTGTTGAAGTTAGTGGCTGCTTGAATGACTTTAATGATGACTAACGATAGTTACTGGAAAGTTATTAACGATTAAGAAAAGTTACTACTGAGTTATTAGTGACCAGGGGTTAGTGATGAGTGGCTGGGCCCAGTAGTCGAGTTTGTGATTGATTGATAAGAGATTAAGTCACCCATGAGGAGGCACGGGCATGAATATCCCGTAAGGTCGAGTTAGTCTTGGTTGGAGCTAGTTATGGTGTTGGTTATGGCTTGTAGTGTAAACTTTTAATTGTTTACGGGCTCACCATAGCCCGTGCTACATGGACACTGAGTTCTGAGTAGCTAAATCTGAAACAACAACAACAGCTTGTAGTGGTAGACCATCATAGGTGTGGTTACGATGCTGTTACTGTACACACAGCCCCGCTCCTGTGCCAGGCAAGTCCACTACGGGATCACCATAGCCCGTGCTACTTGGAACTTTTTGTTCCCAGTAGCTGAATTTAAAACAACATGCTGTTACTAGTGATGTTACTGGAGATGGTGGTAAGTTTGTTGTTGTTACAATACAGTAACACTGGCACTCGTGTTACTGTCTGTAACGGTGCCTGTCTATAACTTACATCAGTGATGGCACTTACCTACATGTACTTACCTGTCAGTGTGTACGGGGAAGTGAGGTGTGGCTCCATGCCCTGCCCTCTGGCCGTGTTGTATCTGTTACGTTATAATTGATTTAACATAATGTTCGAATGCCTTGTCGAATCTAGCTTTATAGTTGTGCATGGAGGTGGCTTCCATAACTACTTCTTTCAGTGCATTCCACTTGTTAACCACCCACACAGGGTACGGGTGGTGGTGGTGCTGGTGGTACCTGCTTGATACCTGCTTGATGGGGTTCTGGGAGTTCTTCTACTATCCAAGCCCCAAAGTGGTGGTGGTATTGGTCACGCTACTGGTAGTGGTGGTGTTGGGGTGGTGATGGTCACGCTACTGGTGGTGGTGGTGGTGTTGAGAGTGGTGGTGGTGCCGTAGTGGTGCTCGTCGCCGGCCGGCGCTTCCTCATGAGGTAATTGATTGAGGAAATTATGAGGAAATTGGCGAGTGTTAGCGGCGGTAATGATGCCATGAGGGAATACGACTACATGGCCCTGGGCTCATTATGTGAGATAATTATTCTTGAAGGCAGGGGGGGGGGGTGCTGGACCCACCACCTGCGCCATCTATGGTTACCTTGCACCACGTCAGGATGGACTCTTAAGTAGGGGAGACTGACGTCTTCTCTTGTGGTAAGGAGAGTTCCTTAGTGGCAAGTATACCAAGCTGTTCTTTCCTTGATCAACTTGGGTGATATCTGGTTATGGTTATCTAAAGGTTATCTAGAGATTATTTCAGGGCTTAGCGTCCCCGCTGCACGGTCCTCGACCAGGCGTGGAGGGAGTTTAGGGAAAGATATGGTGGTGTCTCCTCTCTCTCCCTCCCTCTCTCTCTCCCTCCCACCCTCTCTCCCCTAATCATCCTTGCTCTCCTTTCCTCCTCCGCCCCCCCCTCCTACCTCAATCTCTCACCAGCCCCCTCGCTCCTTCTCTTCCAAATCATAATCAGGGCAGAAAATGTCTGCAGTCGCTCACGGGGAGCACGGGGCGGGTGACTTAGTTAATCAGGTGTCGCCCAGTGACACTCATCGCCGCCACCACCACCACCATCTTCACTATCATCATCATCACCACCACCCTCGTCGTCGAGGCCGTCTTTATCACCATTATCCCTATCATTCTTCATGCAGCGTCTCACTAATGATTTATGAGTAATGATCAAAGTTGCGCACTTAATTGTCAACCACCAGCGCCTCCAACATGTTCTGATGACAACGCTCTGAATCGCCAGCGGTTGTGGGAGGGGTGGGGGGGGGAGGGGTCGTGGTGGGTCGTGGTGGGGTCGTGGTCCTGCACTATAGTGAGTGACGGTGGGAAGGGTGGTGAGGGGTGTGGCAGTGCCGCCAGTGGGTGTGATGATGGTGGTGAGGCAGTGTGGTGGTGGATATGGTGAGAGGAAACACAGGGCAGGAAAGGCGAGAGGAGACCCTCTCCAGGTATGAAACACAGCTACAAGGTGAGGTCAGCCTCTACATCAAAAACACACTCGTCTGCATTCAGCTGCTAAATACACATACAATGATATGTTGGATGTGCTGATAATTGAAATTGAAATCCTAAATGGGGGTTATTGTCCTCGTATACGAGTCACCAGAGGAAAATCCTCAGCAGTTTAAAGACCAACCAGTGAGAACAGAATACTGCTTAGCACACCTCACAAACCCTGCCACAAATATTATCTTGCTTGGTGACTTCAGTCTACTGCACCTAAAATGAAAAAAAATGTGGCATACAGTTATTTAAAAGAGATGCCTAGGAAGCAGTCTAAATAAACAGAACATGAAATAAATGACCTCTTACAGATATTGTGACAGATTTGCCTTAAACCAGCAAATAGTAGAACAAACTTGAAGAGAAAACACCCTAAACCTTATTTTTATAAACACTAATGAACTGGTTAGGAAACTAATATTACAAATACCTGTTACTCAGATCATAACCTAATAGAGTATGAGCCAATTATGAACTGACCTGCGCAGCAAGTTTTAAATCCAAGAGGAGGAGAATTCAACAAATTCAATTTTAATAATATAAAGATTAACTGGGAAATAGTAAACCAAGACCTCACAGAAATGAGCTGAGAAGAACAGCGAGATAATGCAAACCAAAATCAGTGCCTTGAGAAAATAGACTCAGTATCAGTCTCACACCGACTCAGTATCAGTCTCACAGCTTCATAGAAAACACCGACTCAGTCGGTGTTTTCTATGAAGCTTTTCAAGGTAAACTAAAATATTCACAATAAATTAGTATGTCACATATGCACGTATTTAATAAGTCAATATTGACTATACAAAAGTGCGAGAACGGGTTGCACGAATATGTTCTCTGCTCGTCACTCTCTCACTCGTCGTCCTCTGCGTATGCTCGTCGCATACCACAAAGAGAGAACATTATGCAAATTGAAACGAGAACGGCGTTCCGTTTGTAGAGAAAGAACACAAATCACAGATACACCTAACACTACACTCAATCTCAAGAACGACAAGGAAAAAATGTAGAAGCGATCATATTAAAGCTACAAGAATCATATAAAATCCAGGAGAGGCAAAGACAGCAAAAGCCCATCAGTGAAATAGAAAGGAGCTCAAAACCACTTTAAATGAATGAAATACTGAGGTTACGATTCTGTTTTTAGTGAATCCTAAAATTTGATCGGAATCAAACCAATTCTTCATGAATGTGATAATGAATATATCATGTCAGGCGTCACCCCTAACCCCACTGGACTTTGAAATACCAATACAGTGCGCCCATGCACTCTGCGCCTAGACAACATTCCTAGAATTTTGTAATCAAGAATTAAGACAACTATCCCAGACCTTAAACATCATTTGGAGGTGGAGCTTGCCTCACCACTGACAGAACCCAATGGAGGCGATGAGTCACAATAACGTGGCAGTAGTATGTTGACCAGACCACACACTAGAAGTTGAAGGGACGACGACGTTTCGGTCTGTCCTGGACCATTCTCAAGTCGATTGTCGATTCTCAAGTGAATTTTTGTTGACAATCGACTTGAGAATGGTCCAGGACGGACCGAAACGTCGTCGTCCCTTCAACTTCTAGTGTGTGGTCTGGTCAACAAGACCCCAATGGTGTTATCTCCGAAATCGTTAAAACAACGAAAATCGCGCCACGCTCCACAAAGGAGGCAATAAAGCAGACGTACAAATTTGCAGACCGATAGCATTATCACGTGTAACAATTTCTGAAGGAGTGCTAAAAAGTTAGATCACAAACATGTGGAATCACACCGTCTACATAACCCTAGACAACATGGGTTCAGAACAGGGAAGTGGAAGATGGATCTTCCACTTCCTAGCGAACAGAACCCAGTGTCTAATAGTTATCAAAGTAAAATCCTAATCTTCTTCTATGAAAATCTCAGTCCCCCAGGGCACTATGCTTCCTCCGGTGCTTTTTTCTCATCCCCATAACGGACGGAAACAAGGACACAAATTATATAACGGACGGAAACAAGGACACAAATTATAGTACAATATCACCCATTGCAGATGATACTAGGATTTTTATAAGATTAAACAAACCTCCAATCCGATGTTAATCAGGTCTTCTAGTGGGCCACAGAAAATAATCATCACAATGGTTGTACTATTCAAATCACTGGTGCTGTCCCGTTTTGAGACACAGCCTTCACGCTCGATACTCACTTCCCCCTTCAGAGCAGGAGAGATTGCTGAAATAGAGGGAATACAGAGAACATATACGGCACACATAGACGCGATAAAGCACCTAAATTATTGGGATCGTCTCAAAGCTCTCCAAATGTACTCACTTGAAAGAAAGGAGAGATGCCAAATAATATACACATGGAAAATACTGGAGGGTCAGGTCCCTAATCTACACAGTAAAACAACAACATACTGGAGTGAACGATATGGAAGAAAATGCAGGATAGAACCAGTGAAGAGCAGGGGTTATCTTGAGGTGATTTCGGGGCCTTAGCGTCCCCGCGGCCCGGTCCTCGATCAGGCCTCCTTTTTGTTGCACATCCCCAGGAAGCATCTCGTAGCAGCTGTCTAACTCCCAGATACCTATTTACTGCTAGTTAACAGGGGCATCAGGGTGAAAGAAACTCTGCCCATTTGTTTCCGCCACCACCGAAGATGGAGGAGGAGTTTTTCTAGGCGCTTCTTCAGGCGCTCCTCCTGGAATTTCCGCCTCTACCTGGAATCTCGTGACCACGAATCCAAAGCGCTGTCCACTCAGCTGTCAGGTCCCTAATGCCATAGGCACAATCAGAAAACACTGTATGAACATCAAAGGTCCACAGTTGTTCAACATATTCCCAGCGAGTAAAAGAAATATTGCCTGAACAAACGTGGAGGTTTTCAAGAGAAATCTAGATGTAAATTTCTTCAAGATGTGCCGGACCAACCGGGCTGTGGTGGATATGTGGGCCTGCGGGCCGCTCCAAGCAACAGCCTGTTGGACCAAACTCTCACAAGTCAAACCTGGCCTCGGGCCGGGCTTGGGGAATAAAACCCAGAACCCCATCCAGGTACAGCATGATGTTTAATGAGGATAAGTTCTCGCTCCTGCGCTATTGAAAAAAAATATTTAAAAAGGGAAACCCACATATAAAACGCAGTCAAACGACAGAACAGAAAGAAAAAGCAGCGTAAAACACTTGGGAATAATCATGTCTGAAGACCTTAATTTTAAAGGAGGTATAAAATAACTCGCTCGTAAAAAATGACAGGTTGGATAACAAGAACCTTTCAAACAGCTCCATCTAAAGGTGGAGGACTGGCTGACCCGGAGAACGTGCAAAGGTCTTTCCTTATCTGAATCCATTCAGTAAAACATCTAAGTTAAGGTAATTATGAGGAGAGAGCACTTAGAAGGGAATTTGAGAACAAAGATCTTGAATAAGACGGGGCTGTGATCCATACTGCTAGCAGCTCTTAACAGCCTAGTTGATCAGTCCACCAACCAGGAGGCTTGGGCAGAGATCGGGCCGCAGAGACATTGATCCCCGGCAGCAACACAAGGTAAAGACAAGCTAAGGTTCAAGGTGGTAAGGTGGTGGTGGTTCCCTTCACCATGAGGGGGCAGGTCGGCACTATATATATAGTGATTCTCTCCCCACTACCGTTATCGGTGTTTGTATTTTCTCCTATCACTATTTAACACCATCATCACCATTAACGCCGTTATCTCGCTGCTCTTCTTCACAATCTTTAACTCTTCCGCGTAAGGAGTCTTCTCTGTTCTCTAAATTGCCATAGAGAATTGTCCCAGACGGTGGTGAACGTAATGGTGATTGGTTGTTATGGTGGTTGGTGCCTCGGAGTGGTTGTGATGGTGATTGTGGTGGCTGGGGCCTCGAAGTGGTTGTGATGGTGATTGTGGTGGCTGGGGCCTCGGAGTGGTTGTGATGGTGATTGTGGTGGCTGGGGCCTCGGAGTGGTTGTGATGGTGATTGTGGTGGCTGGTGCCTCGGAGTGGTTGTGATGGTGATTGTGGTGGCTGGGGCCTCGGAGTGGTTGTGATGGTGATTGTGGTGGCTGGGGCCTCGGAGTGGTTGTGATGGTGATTGTGGTGGCTGGTTCCTCGGAGTGGTTGTGGTGGTGATTGTGGTGGCTGGTGCCTCGAAGTGGTTGTGATGGTGATTGTGGTGGCTGGTGCATCGAAGTGGTTGTGATGGTGATTGTGGTGGCTGGTGCCTCGAAGTGATGGTGATGGTGATTGTGGTGGCTGGTGCCTCGAAGTGATGGTGATGGTGATTGTGGTGGCTGGTGCCTCGGAGTGATGGTGATGGTGATTGTGGTGGCTGGTGCCTCGAAGTGATGGTGATGGTGATTGTGGTGGCTGGTGCCTCGAAGTGATGGTGATGGTGATTGTGGTGGCTGGTGCCTCGAAGTGGTTGTGATGGTGATTGTGGTGGCTGGTGCCTCGGAGTGGTTGTGATGGTGATTGTGGTGGCTGGTGCCTCGAAGTGGTTGTGATGGTGATTGTGGTGGCTGGTGCCTCGAAGTGGTTGTGATGGTGATTGTGGTGGCTGGTGCCTCGGAGTGGTTGTGATGGTGATTGTGGTGGCTGGTGCCTCGGAGTGGTTGTGATGGTGATTGTGGTGGCTGGTGCCTCGGAGTGGTTGTGATGGTGATTGTGGTGGCTGGTGCCTCGAAGTGGTTGTGATGGTGATTGTGGTGGCTGGTGCCTCGGAGTGGTTGTGATGGTGATTGTGGTGGCTGGTGCCTCGAAGTGGTTGTGATGGTGATTGTGGTGGCTGGTGCCTCGGAGTGGTTGTGGTGGTGATTGTGGTGGCTGGTGCCTCGGAGTGGTTGTGATGGTGATTGTGGTGGCTGGTGCCTCGGAGTGGTTGTGATGGTGATTGTGGTGGCTGGTGCCTCGAAGTGGTTGTGATGGTGATTGTGGTGGCTGGTGCCTCGAAGTGATGGTGATGGTGATTGTGGTGGCTGGGGCCTCGGAGTGGTTGTGGTGGTGATTGTGGTGGCTGGTGCCTCGGAGTGGTTGTGATGGTGATTGTGGTGGCTGGGGCCTCGGAGTGGTTGTGGTGGTGATTGTGGTGGCTGGTGCCTCGGAGTGGTTGTGGTGGTGATTGTGGTGGCTGGTGCTTCGGAGTGGTTGTGATGGTGATTGTGGTGGCTGGGGCCTCGGAGTGGTTGTGGTGGTGATTGTGGTGGCTGGTGCCTCGGAGTGGTTGTGGTGGTGATTGTGGTGGCTGGTGCCTCGGAGTGGTTGTGATGGTGATTGTGGTGGCTGGTGCCTCGAAGTGATGGTGATGGTGATTGTGGTGGCTGGTGCCTCGAAGTGATGGTGATGGTGATTGTGGTGGCTGGTGCCTCGAAGTGGTTGTGATGGTGATTGTGGTGGCTGGTGCCTCGAAGTGGTTGTGATGGTGATTGTGGTGGCTGGTGCCTCGGAGTGGTTGTGATGGTGATTGTGGTGGCTGGTGCCTCGGAGTGGTTGTGATGGTGATTGTGGTGGCTGGTGCCTCGAAGTGGTTGTGATGATTGTGGTGGCTGGTGCCTCGAAGTGATGGTGATGGTGATTGTGGTGGCTGGTGCCTCGAAGTGGTTGTGATGGTGATTGTGGTGGCTGGTGCCTCGAAGTGATGGTGATGGTGATTGTGGTGGCTGGTGCCTCGGAGTGGTTGCTACATCTTGCTGAACGGCGGATGTTTTCGTTGTGCGATTTTGTTTTGGTGTGTCACCTGTTTACAGTTTTTGGCGGGAAGCTTTCCTTGAGGTATTAAAGTTGAGAGATACGGATGAGGAGGAGGTTGTGTCCCCTCGGGCCTCTGGTCACAGCACCGCCTCCCCGCCCCTCTCGTGCCGCCTCCTCGCCCCTCTCACAGCTATCAGATCCCTCTCACTGTCCCCACACGCCCTTCTCACAGCCCTCGTGCTCCGTCGTGAAGGGCTTTGGTCGTTTCCAACATGAGATGATTCAACGAAGCTCGTTTTCTGTTAGTTTAAACCGTATAGATTGCTATGCTAGGCTGTAGTAGCTAAGGTTAGGCTGTATTTCTCTAAGTTGGGTTAGGCTGAGTTGGGTTGGGCTAAGTTAGGTTTCAAAATCCATTGGCAAATCGTCTTGGGTACGATGTGACTTGTAGCCGTGAAGGGTGCTGTGTACTCCAAAGGATATCAGATCAACCAGGCCGTGATTCATACGTCAGGCTGCGAGCAGCCGCGTCCAACATCCAGGTTGACCAGTCCAGCAACCAGGAGGCCTGGTCGGGGACCGGGCCGCGGGGACGTTGAGCCCCGAAATCATCGCAAGGTGAGGTACCCCTCGGGGCTTGTCGCTGGGAGCCCCGTGGGGTGGTGGACGCAGCTTCAGGTATTAATAACTGACGAGAGGGGCCGCCACGTCCTATGTAATCTGGGTGTAATATTTGTGTGGGAAGTGGCGCGTGTTCGTCAGCGTGGCGATATTGCCAGGGTCCGGCCGGCTGCTTCTGGCATTCCTCAGGCCCCATGGTAATAATCCTTTTGTGCCTCCTCTCTTCCCTACAGCCCCTCCTCCTTACCCCCCCCCCCCTCTCCTCCTCCTCTCTCCTGCCTTCTCTGACGCCCTCCTCTCCCTTCCTGCACGCACCTTCCTTCCCTCCTCCTCTCTCCCAGCCTTTATTACTGTCATAGAGGTCTCCCTTTACTGTGCAGTTTGTTCAAATCTTGTTTTCTCATCATCGTCCCCCCCTCCTTCCTTTTCCGTCCCTTGGTTCAGCCTTTCCCATGCTTCTCCGTCCCCTGGGCCCTTCCTTTTGTCCCTCGGGGCCCTTTCCCGTCTCCCGGGGCCGTTTCCTTTCCCGTCTCCCGGGGCCGTTTCCTTTCCCGTCTCCCGGGGCCGTTTCCTTTCCCGTCTCCCGGGGCCCTTCCTTTTCCGTCCACCGGTTCCTTCCTTTTCCGTCCTTTCCACTCCACGCCCCTTCCTTTTCCACCCCCCCCCCCCCGCCACCGTTCTTTCCCATGGTGGGTGGTGGTGTGTGTGTGAGAGTGCCTGAGACGGATCTCTCCCGGAGCATGGCGGGACATCGTGAGAGAGTCCGGATGTGGGGGAAGAAGCCTTTGATGAGTGTCCTCACAGTTCGCCTCATATGTCGGGCGGGAGTGGTGCTCAGGCTCTGGGAGCGCGGGTAGTAACAATCTAATGTATCAAGCACTGTATACCATAAGTCGTCTCCACCTCAAGATTTGGCGGGAAGGAGAAAATATCCTGGGAGCGTATTTTGGTAGTGGGAGTTTGTGGAAGGGGTGTTGATACGGGGAAAGGGAAGGGAAGAACGTGGGGGTGTGGTTTAAGAGAAGTATAGCATGTTGGGGTATGTGTGTGTGTGGTTATAGCATGTTGGGGTATGTGTGTGTGTGGTTATAGCATGTTGGGGTATGTGTGTGTGTGGTTATAACATGTTGGGGTATGTGTGTGTGTGGTTATAGCATGTTGGGGTATGTGTGTGTGTGGTTATAACATGTTGGGGTATGTGTGTGTGTGGTTATAGCATGTTGGGGTATGTGTGTGTGTGGTTATAACATGTTGGGGTATGTGTGTGTGTGGTTATAGCATGTTGGGGTATGTGTGTGTGTGGTTATAACATGTTGGGGTATGTGTGTGTGTGGTTATAGCATGTTGGGGTATGTGTGTGTGTGGTTATAACATGTTGGGGTATGTGTGTGTGTGGTTATAACATGTTGGGGTATGTGTGTGTGTGGTTATAACATGTTGGGGTATGTGTGTGTGTGTGTGTGTGTGTGTGGTTATAGCATATTGGTGTGTGTGTGTGTGTGTGTGTGTGTGTGTGGGGTTCACGGGAGCTCCCACCAGCTGGGTCTAGTGAAGAAGAGTTCACCAGCCAGGACAAGGGGTATAAATACATAACTACGGGCTCACCATATCCCGTGATACATGGACACTTCGTTCTGAGTAGCTAAATCTAAAACAGCAACAATAACGAGTACATAATCTCTTAGAATAAGGTGTTGCATGGCTCCCTGTAACCAGCAATATGAGTGCAAGATCAAGTTTGGTGACACTCCACACTACACTCTATGGAATAATTCCGAATAGTAATTAACGTATAATAAGATGTTGGCAAAAAGACCATTATTGTTTGTTTCGATAACACTGTGTACATCTGTAAATTGTTGAGATGACCCATTGGCGTTCAAATATGTATTGTCGTCAGACTACTGCATGATGCCTCGCTCGATGTTTGCAAGTGTTGATATATTGTAACTTCAGATAGGCAGGTCATTCCAAATGGACGAATAGTTGGGGAATGTTGATGACACGACAGGAAGTGTATGATTAGACCTGAATGTTAGACGATGCTGGGTATTTTCTCCCCTTGTTTCACTGCTGCAATTTCCCCCTCTTCCCCCCCCCCCCCTTGTCAGTTCCACTACCCCCCCCCCTGTCAGTTCCACTACCCCCCCCCCCCCCCTTGTCAGTTCCACTACCCCCCCCCCACCCCGCTACTACACGCCCACCACATTAGTGCACACACACAAAAATGTGTCTGAGAGCTTGTGCCTCGTGCTAGCTGACCAAGGAACACATGCAACATGCAAGAGTATCGTTGCAGAGTTCAAAGCGCGTGTAACAGTTGACACTGACGAGGGCAACGAGGCATTTGCATCATAGATTCATGTATAAGACACGACGGAGTTTCAAACATGGTATTCTTAATGTGCTCGCCAAGGATGAAGCCGAACAGAAATACCGGATTGTGAGCACTTCAACAGTAATGGTAAGGGGAGGGGATGTATATTCTTACAGCAGGAACCATCCGTGTGGCCAGTCAGGGAACTTGACCGGCAAGAGCTGTCAGCAGCCGTATCTAAGTTATCGGGCCCCCTAAGGATTTGCCCCAAGTCGTTGCTTCCCCCCCCCCCCCCCTCACACACACGATATTGTCCCATGGCACTCGCAAGCTGTGGTCTAAAATGTGCCCCCTCCCTCTAGGATATGGCCCTGAGGCATTCTCAATTGTGTTTTGAACTGTGGTCCCTGCAGCGTGTTAAACTGTGGCCACCTAGAATATGGCCCCGTGGCGTTCTGAACGTTGACCTCCCTACTATGCCGCCCCGTGGCGTTCTGAACGTTGACCTCCCTACTATGCCGCCCCGTGGCGTTCTGAACGTTGACCTCCCTACTATGCCGCCCCGTGGCGTTCTGAACGTTGACCTCCCTACTATGCCGCCCCGTGGCGTTCTGAACGTTGACCTCCCTACTATGCCGCCCCGTGGCGTTCTGAACGTTGACCTCCCTACTATGCCGCCCCGTGGCGTTCTGAACGTTGACCTCCCTACTATGCCGCCCCGTGGCGTTCTGAACGTTGACCTCCCTACTATGCCGCCCCGTGGCGTTCTGAACGTTGACCTCCCTACTCTGCCGCCCCGTGGCGTTCTGAACGTTGACCTCCCTACTATGCCGCCCCGTGGCGTTCTGAACGTTGACCTCCCTACTATGCCGCCCCGTGGCGTTCTGAACGTTGACCTCCCTACTATGCCGCCCCGTGGCGTTCTGAACGTTGACCTCCCTACTATGCCGCCCCGTGGCGTTCTGAACGTTGACCTCCCTACTATGCCGCCCCGTGGCGTTCTGAACGTTGACCTCCCTACTATGCCGCCCCGTGGCGTTCTGAACGTTGACCTCCTTACTATGCCGCCCCGTGGCGTTCTGAACGTTGACCTCCCTACTATGCCGCCCCGTGGCGTTCTGAACGTTGACCTCCCTACTATGCCGCCCCGTGGCGTTCTGAACGTTGACCTCCCTACTATGCCGCCCCGTGGCGTTCTGAACGTTGACCTCCCTACTATGCCGCCCCGTGGCGTTCTGAACGCTGACCTCCCTACTATGCCGCCCCGTGGCGTTCTGAACGTTGACCTCCCTACTATGCCGCCCCGTGGCGTTCTGAACGCTGACCTCCCTACTATGCCGCCCCGTGGCGTTCTGAACGTTGATCTCCCTACTATGCCGCCCCCGTGGCGTTCTGAACGTTGACCTCCCTACTATGCCGCCCCGTGGCGTTCTGAACGTTGACCTCCCTACTATGCCGTCCCCGTGGCGTTCTAAACTATGGACACTTAGAACATGGCCCCATGGTATTGTAAAGTGTGGCCACGTGGTATTGTAAAGTGTGGCCCCGTAGCGCACTAAACTGTGGGCCGCCAGGGCGTAGCGCAGTTGGTGACAGTGAGGACTGGGTGCTTGGACGCTAGCCAGCCCTGTGTTCATGTGGCGGGAACTTTAATAAGAGTTTAATGGTTTAATTACGATGTTTTTAAATTGTAAACACAAAAATAGTACTTTATTTACTTTTTTTTTGAAGGGGGGATGGGGGAGGGGGCTTTGTTGTTTTATGCCGTTGGAAGTCATGTAAATATTTTGTCAAAGGTTGGTGATTTAATTGATGTTGATTTTTGTATGATACTGGAAATATTTATACTCAGTCGGGACACTGTCTCGTGTTTTATGGTATTTTATTTTGTATACTTCCATTGGCAGGGCTCGGAGGCTAAATTATTTGCATTTTAAAGAATGGGCTCTCGCTCATCTTCGGCCTGCGTGCGCTCACCTAGTTGAGCTCGCCTAGTTATGCGTGTGAATCTGGCTCAGGGGCCAGATTCACGAAGCAGTTACGCAAGTACTTACGAACCTGTACATCTTTTCTCAATCTTTGGCGGCTGTGTTTACAATTATTAAACAGTTAATGAGCTCCGAGGCACCAGGAGGCTCTTTATAACAATAACAACAGTGGATTCTGATGTTTTCATGCTTGTAAACTGTTTAATAAATGTAACCAAACTCGTCAAAGATTGAGGAAAGATGAACACGTTCGTAAGAACTTGCGTAACTGTTGCGTGAATCTAGCCCCTGGCTCTTTGGTCCCGCCTCTCAACTGTCAATCAACTGATGTACAGATTTCTGAGCCTACTGGGCTCTAATATATCTACATTTGAAACTGTGTATGGAGTCAACCTCTACCACACTACTGCCTAATGCATTCCATCTGTTGCATTCTATCACTCTGACACTGAAAAAGTTCTTTCTAACGTCCCTGTGGCTCATTTGGGTACTCAGTTTCCACCTGTGTCCCCTTGTTCGCGTACCACCCGTGTTAAACAGTTTATCTTTATCTACGCTGTTAATTCCTCTGAGAATTTTGTAGGTAGTGATCATGTCTCGCCTTACTTTTGTCTTCCAGTGTCGTGAGGTGCATTTCCCGCAGACTGTCCTCGTAACTCATGCCTCTTAGTTCTGGGACTAGCCTTGTGACATTTTTTAACTTTTTCAAGCTTCGCCTTGTGCTTGACAAGGTACGGGCTCCATGCTGGGGCCGCATACTCCAAGATTGATCTTACATATGTGGTATACAAGGTTCTGAATGATTCCTTACACAGGTTCCTGAAGGCAGTTCTGATGATAGCCAGCCTCGAATACGCCGCAGATATTATTCTCTTGATGTGGGTTTCGGGAGACAGGTTTGATGTGATATCAACTCCTAGATCTTTTTCTCTATCCGTTTCATGAAGGACTTCATCTCCCATTCTGTATCCTGTGTCTGGGCTCCTGTTTACACTGCCTAGTTTCATTACCATACATTTACTCGGGTTGAACTTTAGTAGACATTTGTTGGGCCATGCATTCAGTCTGTTTAGGTCATCTTGGAGCCTCGTACTATCTTCCTCCTCTTCCTCCTCTTCCGTACTGTCTTAATCCTCCTCATAATTTTTCCATCATCAGCAAACGATGAGAGGAATGATTCTATACCCTCTGGTAGATCATTACATATATCAGACATAGTATGGGTTCAAGGACTGAACTCCACTGGTGACGTCTCGCCAGTCTAAGACATCACCCCTCACAGTGACTCGCTGTCTTGTGTGTGTGTGTGTGTGTGTTTACTAGTTGTGTTTTTACGGGGGTTGAGCTTTGCTCTTTCGGCCCGCCTCTCAACTGTCAATCAACTGTTTACTAACTACTTTTTTTTTTTTTTTTTTTTTTTTTTTTTTTTCCACACCACACACACCCCAGGAAGCAGCCCGTGACAGCTGACTAACTCCCAGGTACCTATTTACTGCTAGGTAACAGGGGCACTTAGGGTGAAAGAAACTTTGCCCATTTGTTTCTGCCTCGTGCGGGAATCGAACCCGCGCCACAGAATTACGAGTCCTGCGCGCTATCCACCAGGCTACGAGGCCCCCTGTGTGTGTGTGTGTGTGTGTGTGTGTGTGTGTGTGTGTGTGTGTGTGTGTGTGTACTCACCTAGTTCACCTAGTTTTGCTTGCGGGGGTTGAGCTTTAGCTCTTTGGTCCCGCCTCTCAACCGTCAATCAACTGGTGTACAGGTTCCTGAGCCTGTGTGTGTATACTCACCTAATTGTGCTTGCGGGGGTTGAGCTTTGGCCCTTTGGTCCCGCCTCTCAACTGTCAATCAACTGGTGTACAGATTACTGAGCCTACTGGGCTCTATCATATCTACATTTGAAACTGTGTATGGTTATCTTGAGGTTATCTTGAGATGATTTCGGGGCTTTAGTGTCCCCGCGGCCCGGTCCTCGACCAGGCCTCCACCCCCAGGAAGCAGCCCATGACAGCTGACTAACTCCCAGGTACCTATTTACTGCTAGGTAACAGGGGCATTTAGAGTGAAAGAAACTTTGCCCATTTGTTTCTGCCTCGTGCGGGAATCGAACCCGCGCCACAGAATTACGAGTCCTGCGCGCTATCCACCAGGCTACGAGGCCCTGCCCTGAGGTGAGTATATGGAGTCAGCCTCCACCACATCACTTCCTAGTGCATTCCATTTATTAACTACTCTGACACTGAAAAAATTCTTTCTAACGTCCCTGTGGCTCATCTGGGTACTAAGTTTCCACCTGTTTCCACCTGTGTGTGCGCGCGAGTATGAAGGCGTGTGGGCGTGCGAGTGTGTGCGTGCGTGTGCGAGGTCAACGACTGGCTCGTGTTAGGTGAGATTGTCTCGACGTGTGTCCTCTGGCAGTGGCCTCTTACAGGGGGGTAATTCGCCTGCGTCTCCAGGCACCGTGTGTGTTGTTACGGTTGTTGAGGGGCCTCGATACTTGTGTTGGCGGAGCACTGGTGCCTGCTTGATGGTGTGTGTGTGTGTGTGTGTATGTATATATATATATATATATATATATATATATATATATATATGTCGTACCTAGTAGCCAGAACTCACTTTTTGGCCTACAATGCAAGGCCCGATTTGCCTAATAAGCCAAGTTTTCCTGAATTAATATATTTTTTCTAATTTTTTTCTTATGAAATGATAAAGCTACCCATTTCATTATGTATGAGGTCAATTTTTTTTTATTGGAGTTAAAATTAACGTAGATATATGACCGAACCTAACCAACCCTACCTAACCTAACCTAACCTATCTTTATAGGTTAGGTTTGGTTTGGTAGCCGAAAAAGTTAGGTTAGGTTAGGTTAGGTAGGTTAGGTAGTCGAAAAACAATTAATTCATGAAAACTTGGCTTATTAGGCAAAACGGGCCTTGAATAGTAGGCTGAGAAGTGCGTTCTGGCTACTAGGTACGACATATATATATATATATATATATATATATATATATATATATATATATATATATATATATATATATATATATATATATATATATATATATATGTCGTACCTAGTAGCCAGAACTCACTTCTCAGCCTACTATTCAAGGCCCGATTTGCCTAATAAGCCAAGTTTTCCTGAATTAATATATTTACTATAATTTTTTTCTTATGAAATGATAAAGCAACCCTTTTCTCTATGTATGAGGTCAATTTTTTTTATTGGAGTTAAAATTAACGTAGATATATGACCGAACCTAACCAACCCTACCTAACCTAACCTAACCTATATTTATAGGTAAGGTTAGGTTAGGTAGCCAAAAAAAGCTAGGTTAGGTTAGGTTAGGTAGGTTAGGTAGACGAAAAAACATTAATTCATGAAAACTTGGCTTATTAGGCAAATCGGGCCTTGAATAGTAGGCTGAGAAGTGCGTTCTGGCTATTAGGTACGACATATATATATATATATATATATATATATATATATATATATGTCGTACCTAGTAGCCAGAACGTACTTCTCAGCCTACTATGCAGGGCCCGATTTGCCTAATAAGCCAAGTTTTCATGAATTAATTGTTTTTCGACTACCTAACCTAACCTAACCTAACTTTTTCGGCTACCTAACCGAACCTAACCTATAAAGATAGGTTAGGTTAGGTTAGGTAGGGTTGGTTAGGTTCGGTCATATATCTACGTTAATTTTAACTCCAATAAAAAAAAATTGACCTCATACATAATGAAATTGGTAGCTTTATCATTTCATAAGAAAAAAATTAGAGAAAATATATTAATTCAGGAAAACTTGGCTTATTAGGCAAATCGGGCCTTGCATAGTAGGCCAAAAAGTGCGTTCTGGCTACTAGGTACGACATATATATATATATATATATATATATATATATATATATATATATATATATATATATATATATATATATATATATATATATATAAACTTTACAACACTTTCCCACCAGGAGACTCGAACCCTAGCCAGCACAGAAGCCTTCCAGCAACTGGCATAACAGGTACGCCTTAACCGCTCCACCACAGCTCAGACACTTAAAAGAGATGGTAATTTCGGAGTATTTAAATACACCAAAGATCACCACCTCCCAAGAGCACTAGAGCAAGTGAGGGGTCATTTAGACGTTTATTTCATCAAGTCCCTGTTAATATGGGAAGACACAGTGTCTATGCTTAAGGCACAACTCTCCTAAACACGAGAGTGAAGTATACAACTTTAGAACACTTTCCCACCAGGAGACTCGAACCCTAGCCAGCACAGAAGCCTTCCAGCAACTGGCATAACAGGTGCGCCTTAACCCGCTCCACCACATGCTCAGACATGGTGGTGGAGCGGGTTAAGGCGTACCTGTTATGCCAGTTGCTGGAAGGCTTCTGTGCTGGCTAGGGTTCGAGTCTCCTGGTGGGAAAGTGTTCTAAAGTTGTATACTTCACTCTCGTGTTTAGGAGAGTTGTGCCTTATATATAATATATATATAATATATATATATATATATATATATATATATATATATATATATATATATATATATATATATATATATATATATATATATATAAATAACCTGCAGTAGAGTGAGTGGGTTGTTTGAGCCTCGTGAGGATCTGAGGCTTGACAGGGAGGTATTCTTAAGGCGGCAGTGTGGGGGGGGGGGGCGGGGGGACTGTCCATGCTTTGTCAGGAGTCGCTGCTCCTCCCGCCCGCCCCAATTACTTAATGGATGCCCTCTTGTCGGAGTTTTTCTGCGTCTGCTCTTGCATATTGCTGCTTAAGTTGCCCAACCTGCCTCTTGCTGTTGTCTGCTGGCCATCACTTGTGCCCTGTTGGCTTTTATTACAGCTGGTCATAACAGTCGTATTACTGCTGTTGTTGCTGGTATTGATCGCAGTTGTATTGATGTTGTTATTGTTGTAGGTTCTTGCCTGCCAGTGTGTTCGGGAAAGTGAGGCCTGGCTCGTATGTTCCGCCTTGCCTTGTTCTCTCTGTTGTGATATAATTAAACTTTTCTGACAATGGAGATCTTTGTGAGATCTGGCCCTTATCTTGTAGATGGAGGTGGCTTCTACAAGCTCGTCCTTCAGTGCTCTCTACTTGTTGACTTCCTGTACCTTGTACCGGTATTTCCTTATATTTCTTCGACTCAATTCCTTGTCCAGCTTCCACTTATATCTTCTGGTCCTACTTTCTCTCAATTTAAATGATTTTCCTTGTCGACCGTTTTTATTCCGCCTCGGTATCTTGTATATTGTGATCATATCCTATCTGTTTCTTCCGCGGACGCTGCAGCGGTTTCTGTCAGTGTTAATACAGGCAGCTACATACCTGGTTGATTGATGGGGTTCTGGGAGGTCTTCTACTCCCCAAGCCGGGCCCGAGGCCAGCCTTGACTTGGGAGAGTTTGGTCAACCAGGCCACAGGTCCTTTACCCCCCAAACACTCCCACTAGTTGTCTCAGTGGCCTTAAATAGGTCACGTGAGACCTAGGTTTATCCATCAAACTATCCTTCAGCCCTGTGACTAGCCCTCAGGCTCGGCCTTCCTCATGACTTGTGTGTCAGCCTAACTTTCCCGCCCTTTGCTTCAGCCTTCTTCCTCACCTCTCTGGGGTCGCGCCGTAGCTCGTAGATTGATTGGGCATGGGACCTGGCTCGTAGCTTGATTAGACACCTGACCTGGCTCGTAGCTTGGCTAGGCATATGTCCTTACTTGTAGCGTGGCTGAGCTCCTAGCATGGCTGGGCTTGTGTGGTAGCTCCTAGCGTGGCTGGGCTTGTGTGGTAGCTCCTAGCGTGGCTGGGCTTGTGTGGTAGCTCCTAGCGTGGCTGGGCTTGTGTGGTAGCTCCTAGCGTGGCTGGGCTTGTGTGGTAGCTCCTAGCGTGGCTGGGCTTGTGTGGTAGCTCCTAGCGTGGCTGGGCTTGTGTGGTAGCTCCTAGCGTGGCTGGGCTTGTGTGGTAGCTCCTAGCGTGGCTGGGCTTGTGTGGTAGCTCTTAGCGTGGCTGGGCTTGTGTGGTAGCTCCTAGCGTGGCTGGGCTTGTGTGGTAGCTCCTAGCGTGGCTGGGCTTGTGTGGTAGCTCCTAGCGTGGCTGGGCTTGTGTGGTAGCTCCTAGCGTGGCTGGGCTTGTGTGGTAGCTCCTAGCGTGGCTGGGCTTGTGTGGTAGCTCCTAGCGTGGCTGGGCTTGTGTGGTAGCTCCTAGCGTGGCTGGGCTTGTGTGGTAGCTCCTAGCGTGGCTGGGCTTGTGTGGTAGCTCCTAGCACGGCTGGGCTTGTGTGGTAGCTCCTAGCACGGCTGGGCTTGTGTGCTAGCTCCTAGCACGGCTGGGCTTGTGTGGTAGCTCCTAGCACGGCTGGGCTTGTGTGCTAGCTCCTAGCACGGCTGGGCTTGTGTGCTAGCTCCTAGCGTGGCTGAACATAGCGGTCACGTCAAACGCTTTCATTTCCATCCGTTAATGGATTTTGCATAATGTGTTCTTGTTTATGCAGTCCGTCCGTCGTGCCTCGCATCTGTGGCCATCCTCCCATCACCCCTCCACCATCATCCCTTCATCCCTTTCCATCCTACCATCTCCCATCCTTGCATCACCCATCCCCATTCTCTATCCTCCCATTACTCCTCGCCCCTTGCCCCTTTCTGTCTCATGAGGGGCGCGTTTCATCACTCTTCCTTAGTTTGGCACTGTCTGCTCTCTCTCTCTCTCTCTCGTCTGTATACACCGGCTGTATACATCATCTGTGTATACAGGATGTATGTAAGGTGTCTAAGTATCATGTGTGTGTGTGTGTGTGTATACTCACTTTTCATCCCGCGTCTCAACCATCAGTCGACTGGAGTTGTGGGAGCTAAGGATTGTGTACTCTTTCTAATGTGCAGTTTTGACTGTTGAGTCTGCCACCATCTCTTCACTCGTTCATGCCTCATTTTCACAATCTTGACTGTAAAGAATTCTTTGTGTGTGTGTGTGTGTGTGTGTGTGTGTGTGTGTGTGTGTGTGTGTGTGTGTGTGTGTGTGTGTGTGTGTTACATGTCTGTCTGTCTTTTTCTAATTTGTGGATCTACCGAATATGTTATGTCATGATCACGTCCCGTCCTGTTTCTTCTATCGTCCAATGATTTGAGGCTCAGTTCCTACAATTTATTCCCCGTAGGTCATGCGTTTTAGCTTTTGGAACTGTTAAGAGGCGTGCCACTGGACTCTTACTGCTTTGAGGAGACATGATGCTGGTGCTTCAGATACATGAAAGTAGTACTAGATTTAACCAACGTTGCACATGCCCCTGGCGTTGTCCGGTGTGTGTGTGTCCCCTGGGGGTATAGGGGCAGTGAGAATTCTTGTTGGTATTATTTCTTGCCGGACATCGGGAGACTGTTCCTCCCAGTTGGTACCTTGTGTGTGTTGCTTTCTGTTTCCAGCACCTGTCTTCATTACTTGGTATTGATTGGTATTGAATTTTAGAAGCCATTTTTTTCCTGACCATTCTTGCAGCTTGGTCAGGTCTTCCCGTAGCTTGTTGCAGTCTTTGAATGGGATTATTCTCCTCGATAATGTATCGAGGAGAATACAGACATCCATCATCATGATCTTGAGGTTATCTTGAGATGATTTCGGGGCTTTTAGTGTCCCCGCGGCCCGGACTTCGACCAGGCCTCCACCCCCAGGAAGCAGCCTGTGACAGCTGACTAACACCCAGGTACCTATTTTACTGCTAGGTAACAGGGGCATAGGGTGAAAGAAACTCTGCCCATTGTTTCTCGCCGGTGCCTGGGATTGAACCCAGGACCACAGGATCACAAGTCCAGCGTGCTGTCCGCATCTGCAGACATCCATCACTAGACATTCTAGAGGATTCTAGACCAACAACACGATCACCCCCCTACCCCCCCTCCCTCCACAGTTATCACATTCCACACCAATTGCTAATCACATGTTGGTCATTAGTATTTTTCAATGCTAAATGGGTGGAAAAAATATAATGATGCCGATATTTGGTGGTGTTGTGACTGGCTAGTTGAGTGTGTGAGAGAGTGCGAGGAATATTAGTCACGTCTGCTTGCTTCTGACTGCTCCTTCCTCGCCTAACCCTGCTGTCCGCTGCTGCCTGCACGAGTCATGATGGCTACACGACTTGATAATGTTCCTCGACGGACAGGAACGTCGATGTTCTCCATTTTCTGATGCGCGGGTTGGGTCATCAAATCATCAGCCACGTTATTGCGACTCATCGTCTGTCTACATGAGCTCTTATCTTTTATTGTTAATTGAATGAGACGTGAGGAAGCAGGAGGTGCAGGAGGGAGAATCATGAGGAGGAGACACAGGACAATGAGGAGAAGGAAGAACTGCGGGGGTTGAGGGCGGCGTGCAGGCCAGCCAGCTCACGTCTGTCGAGTCAGCGGGCGGGAGGGTACGGCCCGGCCTGCTTGCTGCGTCGCTCAATGTTGCATTCTAATGCATGAATTTACACCTTAATTTCCCGTATGTGAGACAGTGATCCCAGCCACGGGATCCACTGTACCTCTCCTCACCTCTCAACAAACTTTCTCTGTTCTTTCTCGAACATTTACATTGCATACGTTGCATTTACATGGCCATCAGCAGGACACGTTAGCCTCCGCGGGGTCCACACTGACTCGTCATTTGCTGACCCTTAATATTGGTCCGGTGTGATGGTTGGCGCTTCCTTGTTTGGGTCGCGGATGATGACAAATATAAAAGGGGCTTTTGTTTGTCTTGCATGTTATAGGACCCCTGTGTGTTCCTCCCAAGGTGTACATAGTGTCGCAGTATTTGTCTTGGTGTAAGGGGGGGGGCCCTTGTTCGATATTAATGCTGGCCATTCTTCTCTTCCACTCATTGAAAAGGGTTTTACTCTAAATCCTAGGTCACAGTTGGGGTCTGGAAACCTTGCTGGCTTTGGGGTCTTAATCCTAGGTCACAGCTGGGGTCTGGAAGCCTTGCTGGCTTTGGGGTCTTAATCCTAGGTCACAGCTGGGGTCTGGAAGCCTTGCTGGCTTTGGGGTCTTAATCCTAGGTCACAGCTGGGGTTTGGAAGCCTTGCTGGCTTTGGGGTCTTAATCCTAGGTCACAGCTGGGGTCTGGAAGCCTTGCTGGCTTTGGATCTTAATCCTAGGTCACAGCTGGGGTCTGGAAGCCTTGCTGGCCTTGGGTCTTAATCCTAGGTCACAGCTTTACAGCCTATCGATGATTTTGGTGAGCTGTAAGGGGGGGGAAAACAAATTAGTTACAACTGGAGTGAATCCCTACCCCCATATATAGGGTACTCACCTAATTGTGCTTGCGGGGGTTGAGCTTTGGCTCTTTGGTCCCGCCTCTCAACTGCTCTCTGCTCTCGTGAGCAGGAAGAGCAGGAAGAGACTGCTCTCCATAGTAATAACACATTCCAAAACCCCACATTAAATTAATGCCTCAAATTTGTAACACAAAAATATGTCAACAGTGAACATTGCTACAGGTTTTGAGTTGCTGAAACACTGTTTTCTGATTTGAATTTCCACCAAGAGTAAACCTTTGTGTTGGAAGCAGTTGTTATTTCGGGTTTGTAACAGGTGTTGAATTATCCTTGGAGGCCTGGTCGAGGACCGGGCCGCGGGGACACTAAAGCCCCGAAATCATCTCAAGATAACCTCAAGATCCTGGTCTACTGAGTAGGTCGTAGAGTAGTTGTATCCTAGATGACGCTGTTCGGATACCCAAGGGGACACAGGTGGAAGCTGAGTGCCCAAATGAGCCACAGAGACGTTAGAAAGAACGTTTTCAGTGTCAATAGCACTAGGAAGTGATGTGGTGGAGGCTGACTCCATACACAGTTTCAAATGTAGATATGATAGAGCCCAGTAGGCTCAGGAATCTGTACACCAGTAGACCCCCCCCCCCCCAGGGTGGACCAGGTGACCCCGCCCCCAGGGTGGACCAGGTGACCCCCGACCGATTATCCCATGCCTCTGTATGACTAACCATCCTGTGTGATGGGGATTTTTTAGCATCACCTAGTTAGCTTTTTTGACACACTGTACTCCACTTCATATAGTCTAGGGTAGCAGCACTAATGCAGATGTACCTAATATGTTAATAAAAAAAAAATAGATTGACGGTTGAGAGGCGGGCCCAAAGAGCCAGAGCACAACCACGGCAAGTACAGCTAGGCGTGTACACGATGACAATCCTTCAGTAATTCATTTCCCGACCCATCTCATTTAACCATCACAAAACCCGTTAATCCATCCCCCTAGTTAATCGTGTGCCTTCCCTTCTCCCTTCTCTTCCCTTCCCCTCTCCCTTCCCCTCTCCTTTCTCTTCCCTTCCCCTCTCCCTTCCCTTCCCCTCTCCCTTCCCTTCCCCTCTCCCTTCCCTTCCCCTCTCCCTTCCCTTCCCCTCTCCCTTCCCTTCCCCTCTCCCTTCCCTTCCCCTCTCCCTTCCCTTCCCCTCTCCCGTCCCTTCCCCTCTCCCGTCCCTTCCCCTCTCCCGTCCCTTCCCGTCCACCATACACCATGGCCGCCAGGGGCTTCACGGGGTCCACTGACCTGACAGTTGCAGGAGCCTTACATAGCGTTGTGTTGGGGTCATTGACATTTGAATTTTCGTAGAGCTTGTAGAACCTTCGTAGAGCTTGTAGAGCTTGTAGAACCTTCGTAGAGCTTGTAGAGCTTGTAGAACCTTCGTAGAGCTTGTAGAGCTTGTAGAACCTTCGTAGAGCTTGACTTAGTGTTCTCTGGTGTTCGTACAGTGTTCTCTGGTGCTCGTACAGTGTTCTCCGTATTTGGGTACGGTTAGTCCACTAATTTCGCTGTTTTAATAGTGACGAACGAGACAAGATGCAGAACAATTCTTGTTCTATAAGTTAAGTTTGAACGGTAATTAAAACCAATATAGCACCCTATTAGGTCCTTTTAAAACCAGAAAACAGTTTAACATAATCTATTCCACCTAATTCGGACAGGAATTACACTACATTAATGATGATCTGGTGATGAAACTAATCCTTGAGAAGTGCTCCTTGTAGTCGCTCCCCTTGTTACCTAGCAGTAAAATAGGTACCTGGGTGTTAGTCAGCTGTCACGGGCTGCTTCCTGGGGGTGGAGGCCTGGTCGAGGGCCGGGCCGCGGGGACACTAAAGCCCCCGAAATGATCTCAAGATAACCTCGGAAGAAGGTTGTGCCAGGTGATCCACTAGGTTGTGAGAGTCGGGCAGCTGCAGTCACTACACGTCTCTGCACTCCTCTATCCGGCTTTGATCTTGCATTTGCTTTCAGTGAATCTACAACATAAGTGTCCCAGATTAGAGCGAGACGCGGGGCGGGTGGAAGCATCCCAAACAAGCGTATGGGATGAAAACTTAATGTGCCATGTTTGCTGACATTTGTTGTTGTTTAAGATTCGCTACCTGGAACAAAAAGTTCCAAGCAGCACGGGCTATGGCGAGCCCATTTGCTTATTGACGTTTTTGATGCCATAGGTGCAAGCAGAGATGGGGGTCTGATGAGTGATTTGCCTGTTCTCTAATGTATGAACATCAGAGAACACTGTATGAACAGCAGAGAATACTGTATGAACACCAGAGAACACTGTATCACTATCACCATCACCAGAGAAGTCTTAACAAACAACACAGAAATCATCGATAGATACAGCGATAGCAGGCGGCTTGACATCTGCGAGGCACTACACATCAAAAAGTCAACACCAGCAGTCAACAGCCAATTAATGCACAACTATATTCTACCCACTTAGAGACTCCGTACCAATATAGAAGCATCAAGAGGAAGTATGGGCCAATAGGCCCTTTGCAGTTACTTCCATTCTTCCTTTTCATTTATCCAATTAATACCCATTGTTCCGTGTTCTGTCTTGTGTTGGTCAAAAGTTTGTTCACCTCGTCCAAAACTGTTGCAACATATCACCTCACCCAAATGTGAGTATATAAGACAGGCTGTTTAAGTGTTTAGCATTAGTAAAACTCTGTTTAGTGTTTTCAGGTTACAGTTGTGTGTGTGTAAACTAAAGTCTTTGAAAATGTAATAAGTTATTACGAAACGCGTTCAAGCGTCGCGTCAGACTAGAAATAAAAATGAATTTTGGAGAATTGATTTTTCAATTACCATCGACAGTGAAAAGAAACATATATATATATATATATATATATATATATATATATATATATATATATATATATATATATATATATATATATTTTTTTTTTAACACGCAAACAGTGCCTTAGTCATAAATCCTGAGATACATATCACATTATCTTCGGCCTAGCAAATTTACAAAATGTGTGTGAGGATTAGGGACCCCCCTTACCCCCCCCCCCCCGCGCCCGCCCGCCCGCCCGCCCGCGCGCGCGCACACACACACACACACACACACACACACACACACACACACACACACACACACACACACACACACACACACACACACACACACACACCTACACACACACCCACCTACACACACACACCCACCCACCTACACACACACACACACACCCACCCACCCACCCACCTACACACACACACACCCACCCACCCACCCACCCACCTACACACACACACACCCACCCACCTACACACACACACCTACACCTACACACATACCTACACACATACCTACACACATACCTACACACACAACTACACACACAACTACACACGGAGTGGGAAGCGCCTTCGATTCAATATTCAGCCCATCATTTCAGTCAAGGAGCTCCGAGGATTACGCAATGCATCCCTGGAACCTCCAAGGTTGAGGGAAGGGAGTGGGGGAGGAGTGAGAAGTGGGGGACGATGAATGGGGGCATGTGGGGAGGGAAGGATTGGGGGGGATTTTGGGAGGGAAGAGAGGTTGAGAGGGGGGGTGGGGGACGAGTCGGGTAATAATTCTAACGTGGCCCCAGTGATCCACAACCTAAACTCACTGGGGCTACGTGAGTAATATTTGCGCGAACAAGCTTGAATTTTGATCAATTCAAACTGCGCGAACGAACGCACACGCACGCACACGCACAACGTGTAACGTCTCTGTGGCTCATTTGGGTACTCACAGTTTCCAGCTGTGTCCCCTTGTTCGCGTACCACCAGTGTTAAACAGTTTATCTATCCTGTCAATTCCTCTGAGAATTTTGTAGGTAGTGATCATGTCTCCCCTTACTCTTCAGTCTTCCAGTGTCGTGAGATGCATTTCCCGCAGCCTTTCCTCGTAATTCATGCCTCTTAGTTCTGGGACTAGTCTAGTGGCATATTTCCTATCTTTTTCAAGCTTCGCCTTGTGCTTGACAAGGTAGGGGTTCCATGCTGGGGCCGCATACTCCAGGATTGTGTGTGTGTGTGTGTGTACTCACCTAGTTGTGTTTGCGGGGGTTGAGCTCTGGCTCTTTGGTCCCGCCTCTCAACCGTGTGTGTGCGTGCGTGCGTGCCTGCTCCTGCTTCTGCTTCTGCTTCTTCTTCTCGACCTGCTTGATGGGGTTCTGGGAGTTCTTCTACTCCCCAAGCCCGGCCTGACTTGTGAGAGTTTGGTCCACCAGGCTGTTGCTTGGAGCGGCCCATATATCCACCACAGCCTAGTTGGTCCGATACTCCTTGGAGAAAACTATCTAGTTTTCTCTTGAAGATGTCCACGGTTGTTCCGGCAATATTTCTTATACTCGCTGGGAGGGTGTTGAACAACCGTGGACCTCCTCCTCCTCTGTCCTACTCCCTGCTCCTCCTCCTCCTTCCTCCTCTACCTCCTTCCTCCTCTACCTCCTTCCTCCTCTACCTCCTTCCTCGTCCTCCTCGTCCTCCTCCTCGTCGTCGACCTCCTCCACCACCACTTCTCAACCCCCTTCTCACGGGTACTCAGCCTCACATAAATCAGCATGTATCAAGACCATTTCTCTAAGTGCGTTAATCCTGTACACCACCTTAATCTCCTCTTTCCCCCCCCCCCTCTCTCTCTCTCTCTCTCTCTCTCTCTCTCTCTCTCTCTCTCTCTCTCTCTCTCTCTCTCTCTCTCTCTCTCTCTCTCTCTCTCTCTCTCTCTCTCTCTCTCTGTGCTCACCTAGTTGTGCTTGCGAGGGTTGAGGATTTGCTCTTTGGTCCCGCCTCTCAAAGTTGAGAGGCGGGACCTCTCATAATTATGTTGATTGACAGTTCTGTCAATCAACTGGTGTACAGATTCTGGAGCCTATTGGGCTCTATCATATCTACATTTGAAACTGTGTATGGAGTCAGCCTCCGCCACATCACTGCCTAATGCATTCCATTTGATAACTACTCTGACACTGAAACAGTTCTTTCCAACGTCTCTGTGGCTCATTTGGGTACTAAGTTTCCACCTGTGTCTTCTTGTTCGTGTTCCACCCGTGCTAAATAGTCTGTCTTTTTCCACCCTGTTAATTTCCCTGATAATTTTGTACGTGGTTATCATGTCTCCCCTTACTCTTCTGCCTTCCAGGGACGTGAGGGTTAGCTACCGTAGCCTTTCCCCGTAGCTCATACCTCTCAGTTTTGGGACTAGTCTGGAGGCATACCTCTGAATCTTCCCCAGCTTTGTCTTGTGTTTAACTAGGTATTGACTCCAGGCTGGAGCTGCATACTATTGGTCTAACATAAGTGATATACAAGGTCCTGAACGATTCCTTACACAAGTTTCTAAAGGCAGTTCTTATGTTGGCCAATCTAGCATATGCTACTGATGATATCCTTTTGATGTGGGCCTCTGGGGACAGGTTCGGTGTGATATCAACCCCCAGATCTTTCTTTCTATTTGACTCTTGCAGGATTTCACTTCCCAGATGGTACCTTGTGTTCAGCCTTCTGCTCCCTTCGCCTAAGTTCATTAGTTTACACTTTCCTGAGTTAAACTTTAGTAGCCATTTTCTAGACCATTTCATCAGTTTGTCCAAGTCGTCCTGTAGTCTCTCTTCATCTGTCTTGATTCTTCTCATAATTTTTGCATCATTAAATATTGAGAGGAATGAGTCTATACCCTCTAGAAGATCGTTTACATATATCAGAAACAGTATGGGTCCAAGTACAGAGCCCTGTGGGAGTCCGCTTGTGACGTCTCGCCATTCTGATGTCACACCCTCAGTTATTCGCCGTTTCCTGTTGCTTAGATACTCCCTTATCCACTGGAGCACCTTACCTTTTACTCCAGTCTGTTTCTATAACTTTTGTAACAGCCTTTTATGGAGTACTGTTCATAAACCTTCAACTTTCTAACGAACAGAACGCAGAGTGTAATAGTCAACAGTCAAATCCGGGTCATCTACTGTGAAAAGCTCAGTCCTCCAAGGTACCGTACTTGCTCCGGTACTTTTCCTCATCCTAATATCAGACACAGACAAGGATACAAACTACAGCACTGTATCATCATTTGCAGATGACACCAGGATTTTCATGCGAATAGACAATTCAGAGGACACGGCAAACCTCCAATCGGATGTAAATCAGGTCTTTCAATGGGCCACAGATAATATGATGATGATTAATGAAAATAAGTTCCAGCTCCTGCGCTTTAGGGAAAAAATGAAAATTTAAAAATGGAAACCATATATTAAACGGAATCAAATCACACTACAGAAGGAAAAAGCAATGTAAAGGATCTAGGAGTAATCTTGTCAGAAGATCTTAGATTTACAGAGCACTATAAAGTAGCTGTCACGACTATAAGAAAAATGACAGGTTGGATAACAAGGACTTTCCAAATTAGGGCTGCCATACCATAGTTGATACTTTTTAAAACACTAGAGTTCTCTAGAGTGGAATATTGTTGCACCCTAACAGCCCCATTCAGAGCCCGATAAATTGCTGACCGAGAGAGCGTGCAAAGATACTTTACCGCTAGAATCCGCTCTATAAGTCATCTTAATTATTGGGACCGATTAAAAGTTCTAAATCTGTATTCCCTTGAGCGCAGGCGGGAGAGATACACAATAATTTACACATGGAAAATAGTAAAGGGACTGGTCCCAAACCTGCACACAGAAATAACATCACATGAGACCAGGAGACATGGCAGGATGTGCAGAATATCCCCGTTGAAGAGCAGAGGTGCAACAGGTACTCTGAGAGAGAAAGAGAGAACTCTATCAACATCAGAGGCCCGAGACTGTTCAACACGCTTCCACTACACATAAGGGGCATAACTGGCCGACCCCTCACAGTGTTCAAGAGAGAACTGGACAAACACCTCCAAAGGATTCCTGATCGACCAGGCTGTGACTCATACGTCAGGCTGCGAGCAGCCGCGTCCAACAGCCTGGTTGACCAGTCCAGCAACCAGGAGGCCTGGTCGACGACTGGGCCGCGGGGTCGCTGAGCCCCGAAATCACATCAAGGTAACCTCAAGGTAAGGTAACCCTTGACCCAACAATACTGTCGCAGTAGATCCCCAAAATGCACATTCCAGGGGGCCTCGCGGCTGAGTCGAGAGCGCTCTTGGGTCGTAGTCCTAAGGGACCAGGTTCGATCCCCGGCCGAGGCAGAAACAAATAGGCAGAGTTTCTTTCAACATGATGCCCCCTGTTCACCTAGCAGTAAATAGGTACCTGGGAGTTAGACAGCTGGCACGGGCAGCAACCTAGGGATATGTGTGTAAGAGAAATATATATAGTAGACATAATAGAGGAAAAATAAATTGGTTAGAAAGGAGGAGTCCAAGAGCTAATAACTCGATTCTGCTGATAAATATAGTAAATACAAATATTAAACACACATAGTAAATTCACACATACCCACCACCACTCACCACCACCACTCACCATCACCACCACCACCACCACCACCACCACCACCACCACCACCACCATCACCACCACCACTCACCACCACTACTCACCACCACCACTCACCACCACCACCACCACCCTCACCATCCACCACCACCCTCACCACCACCACCACCCTCACCATCACCACCACCACTCACCACCACCACTCACCACCACCACCACCACCCTCACCATCACCACCCTCACCATCACCACCACCACTCACCATCCTGCTCTCTCACCCAACACCCCGTTATCTAATGACTTAATTAATTGACTTACTAGCTAAGTAATTACCTAACCCAGGAGCATTTTGTCCAACAAATACCCTAGCTGGCCCCAGTTCACTAGACCCAATGGTGCCACACAGTACCTCCAGGTAGAGGACCTGGTGGCGGTGTGGTACCTTTGTGGTACACAGGTACACCAGTTGGTAGTACACCAGTCAGGAGAACACAGTGAGACGAGCGTCTCCACATCAATAACATTTAGTCCCCCCCTCTGAGGCGTCATCTATCAACTTTAAACTCTTAGCCTAGCCTAGGCGGCCAGTCCTGGGAGTGCGGGGGAGGGGGTGATGATTTACGAGTCTCTCGCTAATCCCACCTTCATATATATTTACTCGGGGTCCGCTTAAGTACTCTGACCTCTGTTGACCTCCCGCGCGAGGATCACCGCGCCACACACTCGATATTTTGGGTTTCATCCTTGTTTCTCGTGTCTTAGGCTTTCGAACCATGAAATTCTTGCACTCTGTTTGGCCCCTTAGGAGTCCAGTATGTCCTTTAGGCGTCCAGTGTGTCCGCTAGGAGTCCCCTTGTTCGCGTTCCACCCATGTTAAACTGTTTATCTACTCTGTCAATTCCTCTGAGAATTTTGTAGGAAGTGATCATCACTCCCAGAGCTCTCCTGTCCCCCAGCGACGTAAGGGGCATCTCCCGCAGCCTTTCCTCGTAACTCATGCCTTTTAGTTCTGGGACTAGCCTAGTGGCATACCTCTGAACTTTTTCCAGCTTTGTCTTTCTAGAAACTGAGCCGATGCAAATGAGCCACAGGGACGTTAGAAAGAACTTTTTCAGTGTAACAGTCGTTAACAGATGGTGATGTGGTGGAGGCTGGCTCCATTACACGGTTTTTAAATGTAGATATGGGAGAGCCCAGTAGGCTCAGGAACCTGTACATCTGTTGATTGACAGTTGAGAGGCGGGACCAGAGAGTCAGAGCTCAACCCCCGCAAGCACAGCTAGACGAGTACACACACACACACACACACACACACACACACACACACACACACACACACACACACACACACACACACACACACACACACACACACACATGTATGAATATATGTGAGCGCCTCACACGGGCCAAAGTCAAAAGTGCGACGTTTAAACAATTTTATGAATAATTATTTGTAGACTTTTCTGTTCCTCTGCGGAACTGAATCTTTTTAAATATTGATACACACATTGATTGAGCAGGTTGTTGCCGTGAATTATGCAGCAGCTGCACCTCAGCTTGGGGAGGGGCGGGGAGGAGCACCTCAGCTTGGGGAGGGGCGGGGAGGAGCACCTCAGCTTGGGGAGGGGGCGGGGAGGAGCACCACAGCTTGGGGAGGGGGGGCGGGGAGGAGCACCTCAGCTTGGGGAGGGGGGGCGGGGAGGAGCACCTCAGCTTGGGGAGGGGGGCGGGGAGGAGCACCTCAGCTTGGGGAGGGGGCGGGGAGGAGCACCTCAGCTTGGGGAGGGGGGGCGGGGAGGAGCACTTCAGCTTGGGGAGGGGGGCGGGGAGGAGCACCACAGCTTGGGGAGGGGGCGGGGAGGATCACCTCAGCTTGGGGAGGGGGGCGGGGAGCAGCACCACAGCTTGGGGGAGGGGGGCGGGGAGGAGCACCACAGCTTGGGGGAGGGGGGCGGGGAGGAGCACCACAGCTTGGGGGAGGGGGGCGGGGAGGAGCACCACAGCTTGGGGGAGGGGGGCGGGGAGGAGCACCTCAGCTTGGGAAGGGGGCGAGTGTGTTGCTCGGTGCTTGTACTCGATCTAGGACGCAAGTGCGTCATGCGTTGTTTGAAATGCGTCATATTTATGTAAATGCTCCCTCCCGTGATGTAAATGATTAATGTAAATACGCACTCAGTTAATTACGTAATGTTTTATGTCAAATACTGCTCTTACTGCACATGTTTACTGCTAGCTGTAAGTATGTTGTCCTCAGGAGTGTTGCATGACTGCTCCTGACGTCACGCTGCTTGACAGGCTCTTCTGCTTGTTACTAGTGTCATAATTACAGGGAAATTGATGTCACAAGTGTTGTTACAAGGTGATTGTTGCCAGTGTGCGCTGTCTCAGATATCAAGTCATGTTGTGACAAGTGCCTTTGGCGCCTGTCCAATGTTTATATATAGTGCTTCCTCTTATAGTACTATATAGTAAATAAAAAAGGCCTCTTGAAACAGTTGGGCGGCCGCCTGGCGGCTATTTCTTAGAATCGGTTGAAATTTTCTTTGGTGTAGCGATTTATTGAGTGAAGTTGTAAGAGAGAGAGTCAAATGACGAGAGGAAAGAGGCAGTTGTGTTTGTTCCCTTGCCTTGAAGTTACCTTGAGAGGATTTCGGGGCTTAGCGTCCCCGCGGCCCGGTCATCGACCAGGCCTCCTGGTTGCTGGACTGGTCAACCAGGCTGTTGGACGCGGTTGTTGTAATGCCAGTAAGGCACGTGGGTTGTCTTCTAATATGGCCCCCCCCCCTTTTCTGCCTCCCTCTCTCTCTCCCTCTTTATCTCTCTCCATCCCTCCTTCCCTCCCAGTACCCTCCCTCCCACTTTATCATGTGAACTGCCAGTTGACAAATGCTTTTTTACTGTGATGGCAAACTACTCTCTTTTTAAAAGCTTTTGGACCCTACACGTTTTTCAAATCATTTTTTTATCCCTGGTCGGATTTGGACGTTATATTACTTTTTATAGGCCCTATCAATACTTAACGTCCGATGTATTTTTATTGCCTTTTTTTTTTAATCTCATTGATAAATCCCTTCAGCAAAACGTTTCAGAATACTCAATTACTTCGTCAACACGTTTTAAGGACAGTAAACCAATCTGTTGCCATATTTCAGAAAGGTAAATCATTTCTGTGACGTTGCAAATAGGTAAACTCTACCAGTAGATCGATTGTTCAGTCAGCCGCATACATTTCCCATTCCGTTTTATGTATATTTGTGTGTGTGTGTTTGTATGTTTGTGTGTGTTTTGGGGAAAGATGGGGGGGGAGCGGGGGGGGGGGGGGGTTGGATTTTTGGGTGGGTTGGTTTGTGTGGATTAGTTTTTTGGTCAGTTGGTTGTTTGGTTGGGTTAAGGTCGTTCAGGTGTGGTAGTTCGCATGTGGAGAACGGCCTGTACTTGTTTACAGGCCTAGAGCGGCCTAGCGGAGAGCGGCCTAGACTGTTTTCTATAAAACGTTCCGGACCAATCGGGCTGTGGTGGGTATATGGGCCTGCGGGCCACTCCAAGCAACAGCCTGGTGGACCAAACTCTCACAAGTCAAGCCTGGCCTCGGGCCGAGCTTGGGGAGTAGAACAACTCCCAGAACCCCATCAAGCAGGTATCAACCAGGTACTTCATACCCAGTGATGAAATACTGTCAAACTGGAGCATTACAACATGACTGTTGAGAAGGCATCTTGGAAGCGGATCCCACTCATAGCTCAGTTTATTATTAGACTGCCAGTCACCTCTCTTACAGTCACTTTATTAGTTTTCACTTCTGCGTAATGTGGCTTTATCTGGGAATTATTGAGGCAATGGTGGTGGTTTGATGACTTGTGATTGGTGGCTGGTACACGGAGACCTACCACCCCCCCTCTGTGTGTGTGTGTGTGTGTGTGTGTGTGTGTGTGTGTGTGTGTGTGTGTGTGTGTGTGTGTGTGTGTGTGTGTGAGTGTGTGTGTGTTTGGTGGTGTGTGAGAGTTGGGGGGTGTTTTTATCTACCACACACGTGGCCACACATTTATACTGCTAACCAGCACATATAAATTTTCTTCTGTCCTCCACGGACAGTGTTAAGAGACCCGTTAGACACATAGCTCAGTGAGTTACCGAACAATCGGCCAATAAGAGTGATTGTAATGCGTCTAAAATGCAATCCTAAATACAAAAAAATACATCCATTTACGCAAATTAACAAACACTTAACAACAGAAGGTGATTAAGAGTTGTTATAATCTCATGTTATACTTGCATCACACACACACACACACACACACATACACACACACACACACACACACACACACACACACACACACACACACACACACACACACACACACACACACACACACACACACACACACACTCATTACATAACTGATGCATTACATAGTCAATCTCGGGTACAAGTCCAGTATATCATCAAGTGTCACAGTACACTGATAATGTTTACCGAGTTGAGCCAGGGGAGTGGGGGGGGTAGGGGGTGAGAGCGGGGGACCAGCTAAGGTCCTGTTGGTGACACTGGAGCCATACCCTGGGGGGAGGGGAGCCCTGTTGATGATGCTGAAGTCATACCCTGGGGGAGGGGAGCCCTGTTGATGACACTGGAGCCATACCCTGGGGGGAGGGGAGCCCTGTTGATGATGCTGGAGTCATACCCTGGGGGAGGGGGAGCCCTGTTGATGACACTGGAGCCATACCCTGGAGGGAGGCGCGCCCTGTTGATGACACTGGAGCCATACCCTGGGGGAGGAGAGCCCTGTTGATGACACTGGAGCCATACCCTGGGGGGAGGGGAGCCCTGTTGATGATGCTGGAGTCATACCCTGGGGGAGGAGAGCCCTGTTGATGACACTGGAGCCATACCCTGGGGGAGGGGAGCCCTGTTGATGATGCTGGAGTCATACCCTGGGGGAGGAGAGCCCTGTTGATGACACTGGAGCCATACCCTGGGGGTGAGGGGAGCCCTGCTGATAATGCTGGAGTCATACCCTGGGGGAGGGGAGCCCTGTTGATGACACTGGAGCCATACCCTGGGGTGAGGGGAGCCCTGTTGATGATGCTGGAGTCATACCCTGGGGGAGGGGGAGCCCTGTTGATGACACTGGAGCCATACCCTGGAGGGAGGCGCGCCCTGTTGATGACACTGGAGCCATACCTTGGGGGAGGCGCCCCCTGTTGATGACACTGGAACCATACCCTGGGGTGGAGGCGCCCCCCTGTTGATGACACTGGAGCCATACCCTGGGGGAGGCGCCCCCTGTTGATGACACTGAAGCCATACCCTGGGGGGAGGCGCCCCCTGTTGATGACACTGGAGCCATACCCTGGGGGGAGGCGCCCCCTGTTGATGACACTGGAACCATACCCTGGGGGGGAGGCGCCCCCCTGTTGATGACACTGGAGCCATACCCTGGGGGGGAGGCGCCCCCCTGTTGATGACACTGGAGCCATACCCTGGGGGAGGCGCCCCCTGTTGATGACACTGAAGCCATACCCTGGGGGGAGGCGCCCCCTGTTGATGACACTGGAGCCATACCCTGGGGGGCGGCGCGCCAGGCAAGTGCCAATTCCCTGCCGTCATGGGCGCCCGGCGCTGATTGGTGCACTCGGTTGCGCGATCTTATTTTTGTCTCCACTTTTTCCTCACTTGACTGCGCTTTGTCAGGATTATCCCGCTTCACCTGGCTCCAAATGCCTGGAGGGACATTTTATGTGTGTGTGTGTTTTAGCTTTGGAGTTTGATATTTTGGGTTTGTTTCAAGTTTTGTGCTAATGCGTTTAACGTGATGTTTTGGTTCTGGCCGGGTAATGTTATTAACCATGCCATTCACCCGTCGTGTTAACTCGTTAATCTCGTCTCATATTTATGAGGAGCGGGGCCACAAGGTGCCAGCTCGCGCTCTCATCCACATTGAAACATCCAGTTTCAAAGCGTTATATGACAAAGAGTGCTGGGAAGACGGGACACCACAAGCGTAGCTCTCATCCTGTAACTACACTTAGGTAATTACTCTCATCTCTCCCCTCTCTCACATCATTAAGAATGGTGTTGAGGTTCCTAGTGATACAGCAAGATATAAGAGTTGTTAAACTATATCAATGTTTGATTTGAATTCACGCGTATTTATGTGTTAAAAGAACATGTTTTAAATGATAGTCAGCTTAGGAGTGAATGATCGCTGATTGAGTGATGTTCTTAAGAATGGTACAACTAGCACCAAGCTCTTGTGATTGCTGAGCGCCTTCTGTTGTCATCGCCAACTTTTGGTTGTCAATGACTTAGGGCCAGATAGGGAATCTTGAGAATATTGATCTTGTCATAACAGTCTGGGGATATATCTCCGGTGTTGAAGTCTGTGGTGCATTGGCCAGTCCGTCCTGAACGGGTCAAGACTAGAGATGAGCCTTCTTGCATGCTTGTCCACAGGTCATCCCTCCCCCCCCCAGTTCCTCTGTCTGCCAGCCAGTCAGCCAGCCGCAGCAGCAGCAGCAAGATGTATGTTGTTTTGTCTTGCAAGACATTGCAGGCAGTGTCTCCTAACTTGGGCTTGAAATGACAGGTCAGGTGGACTTGGGCGCTTCGTGTGTTATACCGTCTTGCATGGGGGCTCCCTGTTGATACACGTGCCCTTGAACTGCTCTTGACGTGCCCTTGACGTGGCCTTGACGAGCCCCTGACGTGCCCTTGACGTGCCCCTGACGTGCCCTTGACGGGCCCTTGACGTGCCCTTGACGTGCCCTTGACGGGCCCTTGACGTGCCCTTGACGTGCCCTTGACGTGCGGTCCATAACCGGTTGCAAGCGTAGATGGCGCATGCCCGTATCAAACGTCTCGCTGCAAAACAAAATGACAACCTGGTTTGAAAATTATATAATAATAATATTAAAACTAAAAAAAAAAAATATATAAAAAATAAAGCCCTTGAGATTGCAAAAAGCCATTACCGAAATTGAAAAAAAAAGCTGAACAAAATATTTCAGTGTAAAATTCAAATACAAAAAATCACTTACAGTATTGGGTTCTTGTTTAGGGCAGATGGAATATTCTCTGATAAAAAAACAAAGAATTGAGCGAGAAACTGAGTGCACAGTGCGACTGTTGTCAGGGAACTACCAAACCCATCGAAGACTGACGACCCAAATGAAGGTTTTATAAATGTGTAACTAAGGTTGTGTAGGGGATACTGTCTAGGGGGGGACTGTCTAGGGGGGGTCTGTCTAGGGGGGTTTGTCTAGGGGGGGTCTGTCTAGGGGGGGTCTGTCTAGGGGGGGTCTGTCTAGGGGGGGACTGTCTAGGGGGGGACTGTCTAGGGGGGGTCTGTCTAGGGGGGGTCTGTGTAGGGGGGGTCTGTCTAGGGGGGGTCTGTCTAGGGGGGACTGTCTAGGGGGGGTCTGTCTAGGGGGGGACCTCAGTACCCCACATGGTTCATAAGGACGTTCCAGTACCCCACATGGTTCATAAGGACGTCCCAGTACTCACCAAGGTCTTCCCCAGTCACCCCAGTACTCGCCAAGGTCTTCCCCAGTCACCCCAGTACTCGCCAAGGTCTTCCCCAGTCACCCCAGTACTCGCCAAGGTCTTCCCCAGTCACCCCAGTACTCGCCAAGGTCTTCCCCAGTACTCGCCAAGGTCTTCCCCAGTACTCGCCAAGGTCTTCCCCAGTACTCGCCAAGGTCTTCCCCAGTACTCGCCAAGGTCTTCCCCAGTACTCGCCAAGGTCTTCCCCAGTACTCGCCAAGGTCTTCCCCAGTACTCGCCAAGGTCTTCCCCAGTACTCGCCAAGGTCTTCCCCAGTCACCCCAGTACTCGCCAAGGTCTACCCCAGTCACCCCAGTACTCGCCAAGGTCTACCCCAGTCACCCCAGTACTCGCCAAGGTCTACCCCAGTCACCCCAGTACTCACCAAGGTCTACCCCAGTCACCCCAGTACTCGCCAAGGTCTACCCCAGTCACCCCAGTACTCGCCAAGGTCTTCCCAGTCACCCCAGTACTCGCCAAGGTTTACCCCAGTCACCCCAGTATTCCTGCAGATCTTTCCAGATCATCACCTTCCATGGTTTCATCTGGCCATTTGAATTCACAGCCGGGTTCCTATTTGAAAAGTCCAGCGGCCGTTTTCTCTCTCTCCGCCCGCTCTCTTCTTTCTCTTCCTTCTCTCTCTACTTTCTTCCTTTCTCGCGCTTCTTTTTCTTTCCCTCCCTAATCTCCCTTCTTGCCACCTCTTCTTTATCTCCCTGCTGTTCTTTTCTCATTTCTCTTTCCATCACTGAACCACCACCACCTACCCCCCCCCTCTCTCTCTCTCTCTCTCTCTCTCTCTCTCTCTCTCTCTCTCTCTCTCTCTCTCTCTCTCTCTCTCTCTCTCTCTCTCTCTCTCTCTCTCTCTCTCTTCCCTCCCACCGGACGGGTACTCACAGACCTCAGAGGTTGATTAGTGGCTCCGGCCGAGAGCAGTTTTATGATGCTCAAGTAAGTCGCCTTGCCTGGCTCCCTTGGGATGTGGATCGCGGGGTTCGAAATATGCACTGATGGAGTTAGGATGTGCAGGGGATGGACCAAGGCGTGCAGGGAAAATACGGAGATCTGCTGGAATGGGTCCAAGATAAGTTGGACTTTTTTTGTACCGAGATGGGACTGGGATGGATAGGGAGGTCTGGTATGGACCAAATATTTACAGAGATAGAACTGGATCGACCTGAATGTGACTGTCATGTTCAGGGATTGGATCAGAGTTTGTGTTGATGGCTCCAAGATGAACAGGAATGGAACCAGGATGTGCAAAGTTTCGACTAAAATGTACACGAATTCAACTGGGATGTGCAAAACCAGGATCTAAATGTATTGATAAGGGGGTAGAAATGTGCAGGAATAGGGTCAAGATGTAACAAGTGAAGGAGGGCATTTGGGGCGTGCTTAGTGCACGATTTGGCGACACGGATGAGGCGATTTGGCGACACGGATGAGGCGATTTGGCGACACGGATGAGGCGATTTGGCGACAGGGTTGAGGCGAGTTTGATGATGTAATTTAACACGGGAATGGGTGATAGTAAAGGATAGCTTTCGAGTAAGGTAGTAAGGTGTGATTTGGCGAATGTAATAGTTTAATGGTGGAATATGTATTGACTGTATAATAGATTTTATACAATATACTGTATCTTGAAAAATATTATTTGATGAATAAGGAAAATAATGAACTCTCACACACAAATTTATTGATTGTTGCAATAGTGAAACAGTAACGAAGTATTATAACGAAGAAATGCAGGTACACAATATATATTTTTTTCTAGGATAAGAAAATAATTTAGTAAAAGCAAATCAGGTAATTTAAGATTTCTCCAGAAATTTGAGGCGAGAGGAGTGGAGGATTTCATTAAAGTAATGGCCGGAGCTGAGGGCCAAGAGACGTGTCGGAAGTTGACTTAAGTCGCTGGGGATTGAACAAGGGAAGATGGTGGCTTCTGGCCCTCCCTTGCACGCGTGGCACTGGCTTATGGCCCGGGGGATTGGGCCTCGGGGGAGGTGGTGGTTTCTATCTCCACTGCATTCTGGCAGTTGGCTCAAGTCCCCGGGGGATTAAACAGCTGGAGATTTCGGCCTCTGGCTCCTCTGCACACTTTAATTCGGCTTTACCACCTCTCGGATGCCATTGGCTCCCTCTACTGGAGGTGGATAACGATTGTAGGTATACATGCACGCGTGTATACAGGAAGCATGTATTCTGGTTAGCAGTTACTTAGATACACATGTATCTGCATCCACACACGCACACATTTTTTTTAACTAATCAACAATCATACAAGGAACCTGAAAACCCTCCAGTGGAATGGCAAACCCCAATACGATTGGTTCCAGCGCCGTCACAAGAACTGTCAGAACGATGTTGAAAGGCAACAGCTTCCTTCATAACCCACCAAAAGCAAGAGTAATAATTATTAATTACAACAGTTATTATAATTATTATATTAATTAATAATTAATCCTCCTCCACCTCCTGCCGGGTTATAAAGGAAGCTCTTGCCATCAACCTCGTTCTGACAGTTCCTGCGACAACGCTGGAACCAATTGTATTGGCGTTTGCCTTTCCACTGGAGACTTTCGGCGCCGTGGAGAGGGGGGGGAGGGACCTGCTGCATGGGTGACAGCTTCTCCTCCGTATCAACCTACCCTGGCTGTGCGCCCTGGAGAGGCCACTCCAGACCGACAACCAGCGCGCAACTCCATAGTCTTCTGAGACTGATGGATGCAAAAAAAAAAAAAAAAAGAACCTGGTGAAACTGAAAGCAAGAGCTGTAACCCCTAACTCATTGTTTACATGCCCCCCTCTCTCTCTCTCTCACACAACCCATGAGCATTGTAAATCAATAATGTGCACTAGTGTGTAGCAGAAGTTAATCCTGGTGCATATTGAGGTGTACAGTGTACCAATTGGTGGGTGACTCAGGTGGCTGTGATGGCCTTAATAAGCCTCCCGCTATTGATAGGCCTTAAGGCCAAAACCTAACATAGCTTCACCCTTGGTAAATATATTCAACTCACTATAACTTTTATAAATTTATATTTAAATTATTTTTGCTTGACAGGGTGGCTAATGATAGTTTAATATTATTATTATTGCCTTAGGGCGACCGACCCTTTATCTCAACAAATAGGTCTCATTTGTAACGGAACTGACCAATCCGTTCAACATGCGACTTACTGGTAAAAATGAAAGCACCGCGGTATTGACGTTTTATATGCGTCGGCCTCAATAGGTTCGTCCGGTTAGGTAAAAAATGCTTAATGTTTTAGGGAGTGGCAAAGAACGTAATGGTTTACAATGGTATCCTCGTGATTACAGCAACCAGGAGGCCTGGTCGACGACCGGGCCGCGGGGACACTAAGCCCCGGAAGCACCTCAAGGTAACCTCACACTTCACTATGCTGTAGGCGAATATTACAAATTTGTCCTTAATTTAAAGTACGGGACTAAGTTATAAACAAAAGTTGTTGCAAACTTGCGAGAGTGGCTAAGGACACGAGTAACTCGGGTACGGACCTCCAATAACTGGGTCTAACTAGCCAGCGCAGCAGGTAAGAGTGAGTTGATTTGCATAAAGAGTTAAGCGAGTATGAAGGCAGTATATGTATGTAAGCAAGTCTTGTGTTTCAGCCTCCACCATCTTGACGAGAGTTGTGTTCAGTGTAACTGTGAGGTAACCCTTCATGTGCGTGTGTTTAGTGTAACTAAGGTAACTTGTGTATGTGTTCAGTATAACTGTGTGAGGTAACCCATCTCCCCGCCTTGTGTCTTCCCCAGCAGAGGGTGGAATGGCACCCGAACGCCGCGCAGATGAAGTCGTGCTACATGAAGGGCGGGTCGGAGGAGGTGTGCCAGAACTACGTGCGCATCCTGACGGAGAAGTCCCCGGGACACTACCTCATCTGTGGCACCAACGCCTACAACCCCATGTGCAGAGACTTCAGACTAGCGGTAAGTTACCTCCTGTCCTAGTAGGGGTTAGTACGCCTGGACCCGTACGCCTGGACCCGTACGCCTAGACCCGTACGCCTAGACCCGTACGCCTAGACCCGTACGCCTAGACCCGTACGCCTAGACCCGTACGCCTAGACCCGTACGCCTAGACCCGTACGCCTGGTTCCGTCTCACCAGGTTAAGACTTAGTATAAAGGGGTGATGACCCTATTGTAATGTTAATATGGATAAGAATAGAAAATATTAGGTCACAAAATTTCGAGTTTGAGATGCTTTAAATACGTTAAATGCAGTAATTAAATTAATAAATACACGACTATCAAATGTTTTATATCCGAATTTAAGTCAACTTGAGTGATTACACTGTTGCAGGAAGGGGGGGGGGGGTTGTTGCAGGGTAGGGGGTAAGGGAAGGAGTACACATAAGGTACAGGTGTGGTACACATAAAGTACAGGTGTGGTTGTGTTGCAGGGAGGAGTCCTGGAGCGTGACAGGGAGTACCCGGGCCGTGGACTGTGTCCCTTCGACCCTTCCCACAACAGCACCGCAGTCTTTGCTGGTTGGTATCTTCCTCCCCTCCCTTCTCCTCTTACCCCCCCTTTCCTCCCTCCCTACCTTTTCCTCTCCCCCTCCCTATCCCCTAACCCTCACCTCTTCCCATCCCCCACTCCTCTTTCCTTCTCCCCTCTCCCCCTTTTTACCTTGCCCTTTCCCATCATGTTCTGTTATCATTATTATATTTGTTATCTCTCTTGTATCCTTCGTAATTATTCATCCAGTCATATTTATCGAATTTGCAACCATATGTTGCATGAGCAACATGTGTGTGTGTGTGGCACGCGGGCTTCCCTGGGAGGAACACACGCGAGGAGTCATGCAGGCATTAACGTGTCCTCTTACGAAACCTGTACATCTTTCCTCAAGCATGGCCGCTTAGTGTGTATGTGAAACAGTTTACGATTTTGTAACTTGGCAACCCAAGGTTATTATTGTGCTAGACAACCTCGTAGCGCTTTGGGGTTCATTAGTAGTTTGTTGAATGTAAACTTAACCGCCATGATTGACGAAAGATGTATACGTTTCGTAAGTGGACAGTTAAGTGCTTCGTCCCCTGCCTTGTGTGGGTGTAATTCAAATTCGTAAGTTGAAACATGTACAATATGAATAGATGCAGCAGATTGTAACCTCATGAACTAAATGTGTGCTTCGGTCTACAATTTTGACCTATTGTCTTGTGGACCTATTTATTAGACCCACAAGGTCTGTTATTGTTCTACTAGACCTATTTATCCTCTGCCCAGTGTAGCAGTGAATACGAGCAGCACCTCACCGTAAAAAGACCTAATTGAATTACTCTACTGTTAAAATATACAATTTTGCCTAAGCAAAGATAGTAATATTGGCCAGGCCTTGGCCAATGCCTGATAAGTCCTGGCCAAGGTTTCCAACTTGAGATTGTGAAACGAGTCTACGATCCTGTGCGTCACGAGCCCACTATACCAAATTCATTTTCTCAACTCCTTTCAGATAGTACAAAGGCTAAAATGTCAGAATAAATGTTTGATTCTTTAGGTAAGCAAACCTTGGATTATCCAGACATTTATAAAATAGGTTTTGATAATTTCCTGTCTCGGTTGGTGGTGAAATCGGATGGAATAATTTTTAACATCAAAATATAATTGTTAATTGTCATAACAAGCCGTGAAGATGAAGTGGACGCTGATTGTTTGTTGTGTCATTGTTCCAACAACACCGAGCTTAGTTTCGCATCCTTCAGTCTCTTGCGCGCGCATTCAGCAACCCTACACAACTTCCAGCGAAATATAAGCTTTCGGATAGTCGGTAATTCCTCAAAGAAAAAGTAAGACCATTAGTGGGTAAATGTATAAGAATTGTCCCAACTGAGATTAGTTCCCGAGAGAAGGTATTTTGCGGGAGACGGGAAGTCTTTGTTGAAGGCCATCAAAGGCTTCCAGTAATCCAATGGCGTTTTTACTCTGGTGTCTGAACGAGCGCCCTAATTGGGACTGTTCCTCTGGAGTTCCTTAACGATCCAGATCGAAAGGAGATTCGCGCCTTTGATTTCTATATAAGAAACCCAGCGATCCACAACTTCAAACTCTTGTCTCATCGGTCCAGGAGATCAGAGCAATCAAGGGGAACCACGGGCCGCAAACAGTGATTAAAGATCGGTTTGTAGTATGAGAGAAAGGTTCACTTTCGTGTGTGTGTGTGTGTGTGTGTGTGTGTGTGTGTGTGTGTGTGTGTGTGTGTGTGTGTGTACGTACGTGTGTACGTACTCACCTTGTTGCGCTTGCGGGGACTAAGTTTTGGCTCTTTGGTCCCGCTTCTCAACTGCCAATCAGTTGCACCATCAGGATCTGCAGATTGGTACAAGAATTCAACCAACTACGAACCACTTAGTTTGATGAAAGGGAGCAGAAGAACAACAGAAGTACACTTACATCGCATCAGGCTTGGATACCCATGTGCATGGGAAATAGTCTTACAGGTTCCGGAAGATGAGAGGAAATGTCGGCACTGTGGAGAAATGCCCAACAGACCACTGGAACATTATCTAAAACGGTGTATATGTGGAATGTATTATCTAACACAGTGAAATATGCGGCTCCAGGCTGGAACCGCGTATTCCAGTATTGGTGACATATGAGGTATACAAGGTTCTGAATGATTCCCTACACAAGTTTCTGAAGGCAGTTCTTATTATTGCCAGCCATGCATACGCCGCTGATGTTATCCTTTTGATGTCGGCTTCAGGGGACAGGTTTGGTGTGATATCAACCCCAAGGTCTTTCTTCCTTCCTGACTCCTGAAGGATTTCCTCTCCCAGCTAGTACCTTGTGTTTGGTCTGCTGTTCCCTGCGCCTGTCTTCATCACTTTGCACTTGCTCGAGTTAAACTCTATTAGACATTTGTTGGACCATTCCTTCAGTCTGTCCAGGTCATCATGTACCCGCTTGCAGTCCTCCTCTCTCTTAGTCCTTCGCATAATTTTAACATCATCAGCAAACGTTGAGAGGAATGAGTCTATACCTTCTGGAAGATCATTCACGTATATCAGAAACAGGATAGGGCCGAGTACAGAACCCTGTGGGACTCCGCTGATGACATCACACCAGTCTGAGTTCTCACCCCCTCACAGTAGCTCTTTGCTTACTGTACTCCCGGTGATGGTGTGTTACAAAGTCCTTTCTCTCCAGATGTGCTACCATCCTTTCTCTCACGAGCTTCTCCATCACCTTGCATGGTATACAAGTTATGGACACCGGCCTTATCTAAGGCCTCCTGCTTATCCCCCCTTTTTGAATATTGGGACTATATATATATATATATATATATATATACATTCGGATTTGTATAGTGTGTACTCACCTATTTGTGCTTGCGGGGGTTGAGCTTTGGCTCTTTGGTCCCGCCAAAGTGTGTGCGTGCGTGTGTGTGTGCGTGTGTGCGTGTGTGTGTGTGTGTGTGTGTGTGTGTGAGAGAGAGAGAGAGATGGAGGACGTTGCCGCCTTGGTCTCCGTCTTCCCGCGCGCGCCAACTTTCAAGGGAACAAAGCCGAGTCAGTTGCTTTGTCTTGCATGCTTTTATCCCTCTGGCGTTCCATATCTGTTTGCAGACAGTGCAGCATCATAGACATTCAGGGCTGATTTAGGTTTTTAGCAATTTTTAACAGTACAAAATATGCCAATAATGCAGAGAGATAATCACGATTTAAATTTTGTGTGAGCGCATTGTGAAATATTTGTATGAAGATAACGTGCCCGCCTTTTAAGCTGAGTTTTTTTTACCGTGTTCCTTAGCAGACAATGTTAAGTTTCATTGGTAGATTTTATTCCCTTCCTCTGTTCTAACAGCCCAAGAGTCGCGCAAGGGTCAAAGTTTGATTACGCGCATGCGTATGAGCCCAGGCATGAATCATGCGCATGCGCCGGAAGGCACACACTTGTCTGCCTTAGCACTGGCAACTAGGCTGTTGTTGTTGGTATAGATTCAGCTACTCGAAACAAGTTCCAAGTAGCACGGGCTATGGTGAGCCCGTAACTTACCTGGCACAGGAGTGGGGCAATTAGCACGGACTATGGTGAGCCCGTGGTGGACTTACCTGGCACAGGAGCGGTGCGTGTGGCAACTAGGCCTCGCCAGCTGATTACATACATGCATCATGTGTGGGGTGGCTTTGAGGATTGATTCCGCGCTCGTCATTAAGAAGTTTTTAAAGTAATTAACAGAAGTTGCAACATTCATTTTGACTTTGCTTTCATAATGGAGTGCAGCTCCAAAAAACTTTTGAATCTTCGTGCCTTTACAACGGCAGACTTCATCACATTATATCCAGCTGTGTGGAGGAATTGATGAGGAAAGCTCCGGCTTGACTAAAAAATAATTTTTCAGAGAGAGAGAGAGAGAGAGAGAGAGAGAGAGAGAGAGAGAGAGAGAGAGAGAGAGAGAGAGAGAGAGAGAGAGAGTGAGTGTGACTGACTGACTGACTCCCATGATAAAGTGTATGACAATAAAGTAATTTATCAAACGTCCTGCAATATACTACCTTCATTATATTGATAAAAAAGGAATTCGTATGGTCTAGGCTCACACAGCACCACTCCTCTGCCAGGTAAGTCCACCACGGGCTCACCATAGCCCGCGCTAATTGCCCCTCTCCTGTGCCAGATAAGTTACGGGCTCACCGTAGCCCGTGCTACTTGGAACTTGTTTCGAGTAGCTGAATCTATAACGACGACAACGTGTGGTCTAGACTGGAGGTGTTGAACATGCAAATTAGGCTGAATCTACGGTGAAGACATGAGGAGCCTAGTTGCTGAGGTCGCTACCTAACCTACTGACTTTAAATTACTTTATATATAAAGTGCTGGGTTAATATATTTGTTACCAACGGCACGCCTAAGGTGAGAGCAGACTTCATTTTAAGGTAACGTTTAGCATTATTTGATCTATCATGTCGTTCACTACCTCGATCACTCTCGTGTTCATAACTTCGGTCACTCACGGACATCTTCAAGAGAAAACTAGATCATCTTCTCCAAGGAGTGTCGGGCCAACCGGGCTGTGGTGGGTATGCGGGCCTGCGGGCCGCTCCAAGCAGCAGCCTGGTGGACAAGCTCTCACAAGTCAAGCCTGGCCTCGGGCCGGGCTTGGGGAGTTGAACAACTCCCAGAACCCGATCAAGCAGGTATGATATTCTTAACCTGTGAGTCATGTCGTTCATAACTTCACTCCCTCATATTCATAACCTGTCAGTCATGCAACCCGCCCTGAGACCAAGTTCATTACATCCAGCGGTCGACCCCACAGACGCATTCATAAATTGTAACATGCTGTTCATTCAAAACAGGAATTTTCTCAAATATAAATTAATATTATAATATATTAACATATTGTGCATATATATAGGCATAGGTTAGGTTAGGTGTTTAGGTTCTGTTAGCGATTATTTGTGTTTTAGTACGTGGGTGAAGCATTTACAGCGTTGTGGTTCGTACAAAAGTCGTCAGTGAAGCACTTATTCCGGAAGTGTTCGAACAAAATCAGTTATGAGTCGTGTGTAAACCGTTTTTCATTTATAAACAGGGGGTTTGGCGGGTGCGTGGAATCACTTTTTGATCTTTGTTTGGAGGACGGGCTGGGCTGAGTCATGTCATTCATGACGTTCATAACCTCATAAATCGTTCATAACCTCGGTCACTCATGTCGTTCAGTCCTGCCCCGCTCGTGCCTCAGTCACTTAACTCATCATATATTTCCAGGTAATTGAAAGATGAATGTATGAATTAATGTAAGAGAGAGAATGCCCATGTTTCACTTCAGGTCTTTCACTTCACCCACAATTTCAATTTGAAGAGGATCTTATCGCGACTCTAAACCCTCAAACGGCTGAGACGTATTAGGCTGTCTGAGAGAGATCTTCATACGGCTTCCCGCGTCGCTTTCATCTGGGTCACACTCGATCACACTCATTTTGTCATCACTCTCTTACCTTTTTGTCTCGCTTAAGTTTCTACTTAATTATATTATTGAACCTATTGCTCTTGTAATAATTATCCTTTTTTTATTTATTGATGTGAACACCAGATTTATCGTTCCACCTTCTTTCACGGGGAATCTGTTCCCTTTTTTGCCTGTGCTCCTACTCGAAGTACCTATTCCTAGTGTGCACTAATGTTGGCTTCCGTTGTCGAGGCCGGGCTCGGGGAGGAGGATAACTCTTGAAACCCTCTCTAGGTATGTTCCAGGTATGTGTACAATCATGGGAATTCGTTACTCTCTCATTTTCCCCGGGATTCAAATAAACGAATACTAGGCACCTATCTTACCTTACGTTAGTTCCGAGGATCAACGTCCCCGTGGCCCGGTCTCTTGACCAGGGCCACCTGGCTTGTGGTCTAGTCAACCAGACTGTTGGGCGCGGCTGCTCGCAGCGTGATGTATGAATCTCCACCTGGTAGATCAGGTACCCTTTGGAGGTGATTATCAATTTCCCTTTTGAACACAGTGCGAGGTTGGCCATTTATGTCCCCTTATGTGTAGAGGAAGAATGTTGAGAGGTCTTTAAGTGTTGAACCTTTGATGCTGATTGAGTTCTCTGTCTTAACTCTATTACACCTCTCTATTTTTTTCAACGTGGCTATTTTGCATATCCGGCCATGCCTCCTGGTCTCTTGTGGAGTTATTTCCGTGTGCAGATTTGGAATCAGTCCCTCTACATTTTGTTGACCAGACCACACACTAGAAGGTGAAGGGACGACGACGTTTCGGTCCGTCCTGGACCATTCTCAAGTAGATTGTGTCCTGGACGGACCGAAACGTCGTCGTCTTATCACCTTCTAGTGTGTGGTCTGGTCAACATACTTTAGCCACGTTATTGTGAGTCCCTCTACATGTTTTCCCTGTAAATTATTATGTATATCTCCTGTTTGCGGTCTAGTAAATTCTAGCAGTAAAAGATATTTACACGTTCCACAGGTCAGCAATTTATCCAGTTTTGAATGAGGCTGCTGTTGTGCAACACCATTCCACTATAACGAGCGCTAGTGTCTTTGAAATGTATCATCGTTGATACGGCATCTCTTGTTTGAAAGGTTCTCATTATCCAACCTGTCATTTTCCTAGCGGTTATGACAGCTACTTTATTGTGTTATTTATAACAGTAAGGTCTTCCCACATTATTACTCCTAAATCTTTTATATTGTTTTTCATTCTATAGTGCGATTTGGCTGTGTATTATATGTGGTTTCCGTTTTTATCCCATAGCGTAGGAGATGGAAATTCTCCTTATTAAACATCATATATTATTCTATTTTGTGGTTGCCTAGCACCGAGTACCTGCAGGTATCGAGTACGAGCAAGCACTTACCACCGAGTGTAGTGTTGCTCAGAGCGTGACGCTGATGCAAGTACAGCAGTCTAATAACACGTTATTAAATCTTGTCGATATTGCTAGTCGGCAGCGTCCCCTCGCCTGCTGCCGTCTGTGGGGGTGTGTGGGAGCCTGGTGGTGGAGCACCAGACACCAACACTGGAGGGTGGTGGAGCACCAGACACCAACACTGGAGGGTGGTGGAGCACCTACCTCCTACCACATCAACACTGGGGGATGGTGGAGCACCTACCTCCTACCACATCAACACTGGAGGATGGTGGAGCACCTACCTCCTACCACATCAACACTGGGGGATGGTGGAGCACCTACCTCCTACCACATCAACACTCGGGGATGGTGGAGCACCTACCTCCTACCACATCAACACTGGGGGATGGTGGAGCACCTACCTCCTACCACATCAACACTGGGGGGTGGTGGAGCACCTACCTCCTACCACATCAACACTGGGGGATGGTGGAGCACCTACCTCCTACCACATCAACACTGGGGGGTGGTGGAGCACCTACCTCCTACCACATCAACACTGGGGGGTGGTGGAGCACCTACCTCCTACCACATCAACACTGGGGGATGGTGGAGCACCTACCTCCTACCACATCAACACTGGGGGGTGGTGGAGCACCTACCTCCTACCACATCAACACTGGAGGGTGGTGGAGCACCAGACACCAACACTGGAGGGTGGTGGAGCACCAGACACCTCAACACTGGAGGGTGGTGGAGCATCTACCTCCTACCACATCAACACTGGGGGATGGAGGAGCACCTACCTCCTACCACATCAACACTGGGGGATGGAGGAGCACCTACCTCCTACCACATCAACACTGGGGGATGGAGGAGCACCTACCTCCTACCACATCACCACTGGGGGGGGGTTCTCCAGCTTTCTTCATAAATGATGGAGTTTTTATTACGAGGGTTTATAGTTATCGTGATTTAATTATCGCTTTTGTTTTTCATATTTAACAGCAGTAAAAATTGTTTACAAACAAGCTAAACCTGCAAATCCTCATCAATTGTATTAAACATTTGTTGTCGGTTAAAAAAAGTTTCAAATAGTCTGTTTTGTGAGTTAGAATGTTTATTTTAAAAAATTTCACTTTCCTCTAACATTTTGCTTGAAGTCATTCTTATCATGTTTATTGTAGATCCAGCATCATAAAAAGGTAATAGGAATAAGTCTTGTTAACATTATAAATGTTGTTATCGAGCATATTTAGTAATTATAGGCTATTAGATTTCGCTAGTGTGGAACACTCGTGGTAGAAACAGCAACACAAATTCACCTGTTAGATAACAGTTAGGCTTCCAGTCGACAACGGAAAACTGTATAATGTTCATTGTCAAGAAATTCAAACTTGTTCGGTAATGACTAAAACTAAAGATTCAAAATAAGTACAGGTGTAAGAACTTTTCTTATAACGTGGGAAACGTAAAATATCAACCAATAATAGTAATACCAGCTGAACTAAAATTGAAAATACAAGCGGAAATAATAATTTTTTGGGGGTCAGGGAAAATGATGAGGTGGATTATGAGACCGTTCAAAATGAGGGACGCCTCGCCAGGGGTGTTAGGCTACTCATCAGAGCCCCTGTGTGTCTTGTCTAGAACACTGTTTTGTGCTCATATATCTGTGCAGACGAGATATGCGAAAACTTTTGTTTGCGTCTAAATAAATGGATCTTCAAAACAGCTGAAATATAGTCTGTGACGAATAGCGTAAACACACACACACACACACACACACACACACACACACACACACATACACACACACATACACACATACACACACACAGCGCTCCGGGGGTTGTAATCGATGGGCTTGGGCTTGATTCCCAGCCGAGACAGAAACAAATACAGTTCCTTTCACCTGATGTACCTGTTCAAAATGAGGGACGCCTCGCCAGGGGTGTTAGGCTACTCATCAGAGCCCCTGTGTGTCTTGTCTAGAACACTGTTTTGTGCTCATAACAGTACGTCTCTAGTTATTAGCTGCTACGTGCTGCATCCTGGGCATGTATGTGTGTGAGAAATATATGTAGTTGATATAAAAAGAGAAAAATAGGTCGGGAGTCAGTACATCAGACAACCGATGGTTAGAAAGGCGAGGTCCAAGAGCTAATAGCTCGATCCTGCAGACACAAATAGTAAACACACACACTCACATACTCACCCATTCCCCCCCCCCCCCCACCTACAATACCCTCCTCCTAAAGTGCACACCAAAATTACAGTATACTGTAGTGAGATGCAGAAAGGGAAAGGAAGCCTAATACAGAGCATCAGTTCGAAAGTCACAATTAGGAGTCGCACAGCCCAACCTTCTACCTTCAAGGATAACAAAATATTCCAGAACAAAGGTTGAAGATACTGGAAGACCAGAGCCAAAATATGCACAATATAATAACTAACTGGAGGTATGGTTGGAAATGCGGTAGAGACCCAGTGAGGAGTAGAGGTGCCATGGGCTCGATTAGAAAACACAGAGTTCACGGTTTGTCAACCAAAAATTGTCGCAACACAAATGGAAGCTTTCAAATGCAATTGGCTAAGTTTCTACAGGAAGTGCCGGGTTATAACGGGTATGTGTGCTTGCGGGCCGCTGCAAACAACAGTCTTTTAGATCAAGTTATCACAAGACAACCCTACAGGTAACGTAACGTAGACAAGTCCCAGTGGGAGCAGTGTGATTATCCGGGTAGCTTAATATAAAACCTCATAGAGTAGGAAAACTCGACCTGGTCTCCGGCAACAAGTTAGAAAAGCAGGTTCTAATTGTTAGAACAAACAAGTTAAAAAAAAGGCCTGTTCTTAATCATTAGACAAATGTGAGTTTCCTAAAACAAAATGTCGCCAGCATTACTTGTTAAATTGTATAAATATCAGAAGTGAGAAAGTTATGATTTTGGTAGTTTAGTTAATGACCTCTTTAAATAATGTAGTCATGTAGGGAATTATAAAGGATTTAATTATAGCGTTATTACCGGAAGCTTTACCAAAATTTTATCTTCTTCAGTCTTAAAAAGTCAAGTTTTTATATATTACACATTGTTTCTTTGATATCACTTCACAGGAATATTTCGACATGCTCATTAAAGATTCAGGATAAAAAAATATAGACATTTTTGTACAAATTTGATCTGTTTCAATGCTCACTTAAAAAGGGAATTTAAATCATTATGTACACAAGTTATTTAGTGAAAGCTATCATGCATTTTACTTTAAAACTTTGAAAGTGTTACTTCCCAACTTTTTATTAAAGTGAGAAGTATGCAACACACTTCCAAAGTTGAAAAGTTAAAAAGTTGTAAAGCCTGCTAGCCAAAGTTGAGAAAAACGAAGAACACTAGTCAGTATTCTTTTTTATTCTCAAATCTAGTTTTTGTACTTTGTACTTCTCGACCCACTTAACCCCAGCCAGACCTGCCTTGGGGAATGGAAGAATGCTTAAAGCCTAAGACAGGCAAAGTACAGGTCAGTGAAGAACTGGGAAACTTAATCGTCGACAGAAACGAGAGAGTGTAAGAAGGAAGAGGGACTAGGCGACAAAGAAACAAAAAAGGAGCGGGTGAAGTCAATTGTAAAAAAAAAAAACGGATATAGTGAATGAGATATTGAAGAAAATGGCGAGAGAAGAGTAATTGTAGAAAACGGTGGAAAAGCGTGGACAAGGGGAGGAGGGAAGATTAGGGGAAAACGAGGAAAACAGCGGGGAGGGAAAGGGAAGACAAGGGGAAAGACACGGGTGGAAGGGGGAGAATATCGGGAGAAAGTGCCAAGCCATTACGACTATTATATAGCACTTGGAAGGGATGAGGATAAGGATTTGGGATGGGACGGGGAGAAAGGAATGGTACCCAAGCATTTGGGGATTGAATGCCGACCTGCAAGAAATGACACCGTAGCTATACTGTCCAGTCCAAGTGGTCAGGCATCAGTAGGGGTGGGGAGAAACACTAAGCAGATGGGAGTTCAGTTTGAGGCACAAAGCGACAAGAGGAAGAGTGGGCGAGGGAAACCCAGTGACGGTGTGGAGGCTCCCCGTTGACGGCGTGGGAAAAAAATTTGCTTTCGGGGTTAGGTTTAGGCTTAGGCTTATCAACCGAGGGGGCGTGGCACAACAGCTTAATGACCCACCAAAGTATACTAATTAGAGAACGCTGTTCAAGTGTACACTCGGTGTATACACACAGAGAAGTGGGTAGACCCCGCGCTGTATATCCAGTGTTGCGGGAGGAGGAGAGGTCAGAGGGAGGGGGAACTAGAGTTGCAATGGGAACAGCAACTGTCGAGAAAAAAAAGTATCGACCCCGCTCTAACAGCGTCCTGTCATGGGGGCCATTTTTTGTGGGGTCAGTTTTTGTCATCTCTCTTTTTTTTATATAATCTTTATCCCCCGCTCCTCTCTTCTCTCCCCTGTCTGTTAGTTCCACATTATGAACTTTTTATTTTCTGGAGGCGAGGGGTTTAGTAGTTTCTTAAATTTTTCATGGGTGGCGTGGGTCCCAGAGTCGCTGTGATCGCCTGAATTTGGGGATGCAATCTAATTCGAATCACGGCTCTAAGCTTTTTTAATTTTAATATTACATTAGGCTGTCAAAATATAAAAGTTGTTTAATTTCTGCGCGGACTTTTCGTTTTCAGGCGTGGCACTTCTGGATCGCTGAATTGTAATGACCTGTCTTGTTTTGCACAGGTGTCAGAAATATAGGTTTACATATTTATTTTACAGGTGTTGTTCAGTCTTTGTACCAAGTGTGATATATCTTGTTGTCATAGAGCGAGTGTGGTTTATCTGTCTGTGCTTCTCTATTTCTGTTGGGAGCGAGGTTTAGTGATAGAGCCGGGCCTGTTCAGCTATCCGGTACCTGGTGCAGTTATTCCTTCCGATTTTCGAGAGCTTTATGAAAACTGGTCTTAAAACTATGAAGTGAGGTGAGTTCCACCTCCCCTCCTGCCTCTTGCATACCACTCATGAATACTTCTACTAGTTCTTTTTTATATGTGGTAATTATGTCTTCTCTGCGTTCTCTCTCTTCAAGTGTCTGACTTACCTATGTGCGCTTATTTTCCTAGAGTGTGTTATATCTAGCTTTAAGGGTCACGTCGCCACTGGCTAGTTGGTGCGCTTATCTGTAAATCCCGCTCGTGAGACGGCTTTTGTTGATGACTTTCATCTCAGCACTCTTGTCAGACTGTCCTGCTTGCTTGCCAGGGTAAAGCTGACGACACAAACACAGAATATGACTGAGAAATACCTTAAGTAGCTAAAGCTCTGAGGGGAAGCAGATCATTAGTAAATACTTATAAAGGTTACATTAAATACGTATATACTTGCCTTTTTTACAGTAGAGCGAGAGGAAAACACTTAACAAAATAAGTAAAATCAGAAAGAGATTACATAAATTCACACTAAAATATATGGACTAGTCAGGCAGTCAGGGCAATAAAACATGTCTGAGGAAGATGAGGCGAAGAAAATGGAAGTAACGTTAGTAGTAGAAACGTTAGTTAGTAGTATGTAAGGAGAGAAAATGGTGCTATAAGTACGAAAGAAGAACTAAGAACTACTAAGTGCAATAAAATATTAGGTCAGCTCAGCCTGTTAAGACATTCATTCAAATGTTTGGGGGTTTGGGCAAAATATGACCCATCGCTGTTTACAGTAATTGGCATATTTTCGGTATGAAACGTCGTAATTTGAAACTGAAAATAGGTGCAGAGAGTCAGAATTTGGATAAAAAATTCAAACCGTGCGATTTTCGCAGCTGGCGGCCAAAAATTGAGCAAATTTCGCCGCTACCGGCCAAAAATCGCGCGATTTTCGCCGTTAGCGGCAAAAACCGCGCGATTTTCACCGCTAGCGTCCAATAATCGCGCGATTTTCGCCACTAGCAGCGAAAATCGCGCGATTTTTGGCCGCTAGCGGCGAAAATCGCGCGGTTTTTGGCCGGTAGCGGCGAAAATCGGGCGATTTTTGCCCGCCAGCTGCGAAAATCGCATGGTTTTTGGCCGCTAGTGGCGAAAACCGCGCGATTTTCGCTGCTAGCGGCCAAAAACCGCACGATTCTCGCCGCTAGCGGCCAAAAATCTGGCGATTTTTGCTGCTAGCGGCAAAAATCGCCCGATTTTTGCCCTCCAGCGGCGAAATTCGCCCGATTTTTGCCTTCCAGCAGCGAAATTCACCCGATTTTTGCCCGCTAGCGGCGAAAATCGTGCGAATTTCGCCGCTAGCGGCCAAAAACCGTGCGATTTTCGCCCATAGCGGCCAAAAACCGTGCAATTTTCACCGCTAGCGGCCAATAATCGCGCGATTTTCGCCGGTAGCAGCGAAAATCGGCCGATTTTTGACATCCAATAGCGAAATTCGCCCGATTTTTGGCCGCTAGCGGCGAAAATCGCGCGATTTTTGCCCGCCAGCTGGGAAAATCGCATGGTTTTTGGCCGGTAGCGGCGAAAATCGCGCGGTTTTTGGCCGGTAGCGGCGAAAATCGCGGATTATTGCCCGCCAGCTGCGAAAATCGCACTGTTTTTGGCCGCTAGCAGCGAAAATCGCGCGGTTTTTGGCCGCTAGCAGCGAAAATCGCACGATTTTCGCCGAAAATCGCACGATTTTCGCCGCTACCGGTCAAAAATCGCGCGATTTTCGCCGGTAGCGGGTAAAAATCGAGTGAATTTCGCCGGTGGAGGGCAAAAATCGGGCGATTTTTGGCCGCTAGCGGCGAAAATCGCGCGGTTTTTTGCCGCTAGCGGCGAAAATCGCGCGATTTTTGGCCGGTAGCAGCGAAATTTGCACGATTTTTGGCCGCTTGCGGCGAAAATCGGTCAATTTTCGCCGCTACCGGCCAAAAATCGCGCGATTTTCGCCGCTAGCGGCCAAAAACCGTGCGATATTCGCAGCTCGCGGGCAAAAATCGCGCGATTTTCGCCGCTAGAGGCCAAAAATCGCCCGATTTTCGCCGCTAGCGGCCAAAAACCGCGCGATTTTCGCCGCTAGCGGCCAAAAATCTCCCGATTTTTTGGCTAGCGGCCAAAAACCGTGTGATTTTCGCCGCTACCGGTCAAAAATCGCCCGATTTTTGCCCCCCAGCGGCGAAATTCACTCGATTTTTACCCGCTACCGGCGAAAATCGCGCGATTTTTGACCGGTAGCGGCGAAAATCGCGCGATTTTTGACCGGTAGCGGAGAAAATCACACGGTTTTTGGCCGCTAGCAGCGAAAACCGCGCAATTTTCGCTGCTACCCGCCAAAAACCGCGCGATTTTCGCCGGTAGCGGGCAAAAATCGGACGAATTTCGCCGCTGGAGGGCAAAAATCAGGCGAATTTCGCCGCTAGCGGCGAAATTCGCCCGGTTTTTGCACTCCAGCGGCGAAATTCGCCCAATTTTTGCCCGCTACCGGCGAAAATCGCGCGATTTTTGGCCGGTAGCGGCGAAAATCACACAGTTTTTGGCCGCTAGCAGCGAAAATCGCGCAGTTTTTGGCCGCTAGCGGCAAAAATCGACCGACTTTCGCCGCTAGCGGCCAAAAAAAGGGCTACTTTTGCCGCTAGCGGCCAAAAATCGGGCGATTTTCGCCGCTAGCGGCCAAAAACCGTGCGATTTTCGCAGCTGGCTGAAAAAAAATTGCGCGATTTTCGCGGCTAGCGGCCAAAAATCGAGCGATTTTCGCCGCTACCGGTCAAAAGCCGCGCGATTTTCGCCGCTAGCGGCCAAAAACCGTGCGATTTTCGCAGCTGGCGGGAAAAATCGTGCGATTTTCGCCGCTACCGGCCAAAAATCACGCGATTTTCGCCGGTAGCGGGCAAAAATCGGCCGAATTTCGCCGCTGTCAAAAATCGGCCGATTTTCGCCGCTACCGGCGAAAATCGCGCGATTATTGGCAGCTAGCGGCGAAAATCGCACGGTTTTTGACCGCTAGCAGCGAAAATCGCCCGATTTTCGCAGGTAAAGGCCAAAAATGCGCGATTTTCGCTGCTACCGGCCAAAAATCGCGCGATTTTCGCCGGTAGCGGGTAAAAATCGAGTGAATTTCGCCGCTGGGGGCAAAAATCGGGCGATTTTTGGCCGCTAGCGGCAAAATCGCGCGGTTTTTGGCCGCCAGCTGCGATAATCGCACGGTTTTTGGCCGCTAGCGGCGAAAATCACTCATTTTTTGGCCTTTACCTGCGAAAATCGGGCGATTTTTGGCCGCTAGCGGCGAAAATCGGTCAATTTTCGCCGCTACAGGCCTAAAATCGCCCGATTTTCGCCGCTAGCGGCCAAAATTCGCACGATTTTTGGCCGCTAGCAGCGAAAACCGCGCAATTTTCGCTGCTACCCGCCAAAAACCGCGCGATTTTCGCCGGTAGCTGGCAAAAATCGGGCGAATTTCGCCGCTGGAGGGCAAAAATCGGTCGATTTTCGCCGCTAGCGGCCAAAAATCGTGCGAATTTCGCCGCTAGCGGCCAAAAATCGTGAAAATTTCGCCGCTAGCGGCCAAAAATTGGGCGATTTTCGCCACTACTGGGCAAAAAATCTGGCGATTTTCTCCGCTAGCGGCGAAAATCGCACGGTTTTTGGCCGCTAGCAGCGAAAATCGCGCGGTTTTTGGCCGTTAGCGGCAAAAACCGAGCGATTTTCGCCGCTAGCGTCCAAAAATCGGGCGATTTTCGCCGCTACCTACCAAAAATAAGGCGATAAATCGGCCGATTTTTGACATCCAGCGGCGAAATTCACCAAATTTTTGCCCGCTACCGGCGAAAATCGCGCGATTATTGGCCGCTAGCGGCGAAAATCGCACGGTTTTTGGCCACTAGCAGCGAAAATCGCGCGGTTTTTGGCCGTTAGCGGCAAAAACCGAGCGATTTTCGCGGCTAGCGGCCAATAATCGCGCGATTTTAGCCGGTAGCGAGGAAAAATCGGGCGAATTTCGCCGCTATATGTAAAAAATCGGCCGATTTTCGCCGCTACCGGCGAAAATCGCGCGATTATTGGCCGCTAGCGGCGAAAATCGCGCGGTTTATGGCCGCTAGCAGCGAAAATTGCACGTTTTTTGGCCGCTAGCGGCGAAAATCGCGCGATTTTCGCCGCTACCGGCCAAAAATCGCGCGATTTTCGCCGCTACCGGCTAAAAATCGCGCGATATTCTCCGCTAGCGGCAAAAAACCGCGCGATTTTCGGCGGTAGCGGCCAAAAATCGGGCGACTTTTCCCGCTAGCGGCGAAGATCGCCCGGTTTTTGCCCGCTACTGTCAAAAATCGCGCGGTTTTTGGCCGCTAGCAGCGAAAATCGCGCGGTTTTTGGCCGCTAGCGGCAAAAATCTACCGATTTTCGCCGCTAGCGGCCAAAAAAGGGGCTATTTTTGCCGCTAGCGGCCCAAAATCGGGCGATTTTCGCCGCTAGCGGCCCAAAATCGTGCGAATTTCGCCGCTAGCGGCCCAAAATCGTGCGAATTTCGCCGCTAGTTGCCAAAAATCGCGGGATTTTCGCAGGTAGCGGCCAAAATTGCGCGATTTTTGCCGCTAGTGTCCGAAAATCGGGCGATTTTCGCCACTACCGGGCAAATAATCTGGCGATTTTTTCCGCTAGCGGCGAAAATCGCCCGATTTTTGGCCGCTAGCGGCGAAAATCGTGCGTTTTTTGGCCGCTAGTGGCTAAAATCGGTCGATTTTCGCCGCTAGCGGCCAAAAATCGTGCGAATTTCGCCGCTAGCGGGCAAAAATCGTGAAAATTTCGCCGCTAGCGAACAAAAATCGCGTGATTTTCGCCGCTAGCGGCCAAAAATCGCGTGATTTTCGCCGCTAGCGGCCAAAAACTGCGCGATTTTCGCCGCTAGCGGCCAAAAATCGCCTGATTTTTGCCCTCTAGCGGCGAAATGCACTCGATTTTTTTCCCTCTACCGACGAAAATCGCACGGTTTTTGGCCGCTAGCAGCGAAAACCGCGCGACTTTCGCTGCTAGCGGCCAAAAACCGCGCGATTTTCGCCGTTAGCGGCCAAAAATCCGGCGATTTTTGCTGCTAGCGCAATTTTAAGGCGACAGAGTAGCGAAAGTAGCGCAGTTTTGGGCTACAGAGTAGCGAAAATAACGCAATTTTGGGCTACAGAGTAGCGAAAGTAGCGCAATTTTGGGCTACAAAGTAGCGAAAGTAGCCCAATTTTGGCCTAAAAAGTAGTGAAAGTAGCCCAATTTTGGCCTAAAAAGTAGCGAAAGTAGCCCAATTTTGGCCTAAAAAGTAGCGAAAGTAGCCCAATTTTGGGCTACAAAGTAGTGAAAGTATCGAAATTTTGGGCTAAAAAGTAGCGAAAGTAGCGAAATTTTGGGCTAAAAAGTAGCGAAATTTTGGGGTAAAAAGTAGCGAAAGTAGCGAAATTTTGGGCTAAAGGTAGCGAAAGTAGCCCAAATTTGGGCTACAAAGTAGGGAAAGTAGCCCAATTTTGGGCTACAAAGTAGGGAAAATAGCCCAATTTTGGGCTAAAAAGTAGCGAAAGTAGCTCAATTTTGGGCTAAAAAGTAGCGAAATTTTGGGCTAAAAGTAGCGAAAGTAGCCCAATTTTGGGCTAAAAAGTAGCGAAAGTAGCCCAATTTTGGCCTAAAAAGTAGCGAAAGTAGCCCAATTTTGGCCTAAAAAGTAGCGAAAGTAGCCCAATTTTGGCCTAAAAAGTAGCGAAATTTTGGGCTAAAAGTAGCCTATTATGGCCTAAAAAGTAGCAAAAGTAGCCCAATTTTGGGCTACAAAGTAGCGAAAGTAGCCCAATTTTGGGCTAAAAAGTAGCGAAAGTAGCAAATTTTTGGGCTACAAAGTAGCGAAAGTAGCCCAATTTTGGGCTAAAAAGTAGCAAAATTTTGGGCTACAAAGCGAAAGTAGCTCAATTTTGGGCTAAAAAGTAGCGAAAGTAGCGAATTTTTGGGCTACAAAGTAGCGAAAGTAGCCCAATTTTGGGCTAAAAAGTAGCGAAATTTTGGGCTACAAAGTAGCGAAAGTAGCCCAATTTTGGCCTAAAAAGTAGCCCAATTTTGGCCTAAAAAGTAGCGAAAGTAGTCCAATTTTGGCCTAAAAAGTAGCGAAATTTTTGGCTACAAAGTAGCGAAAGTAGCCCAATTTTGGGCTACAAAGTAGCGAAAGTAGCCCAATTTTGGGCTACAAAGTAGCGAAAGTAGCCCAATTTTGGCCTAAAAAGTAGTGAAAGTAGCCCAATTTTGGGCTAAAAAAGTAGCGAAAGTAGCCCAATTTTGGGCTAAAAAGTAGCGAAAGTAGCGAATTTTTGGGCTACAAAGTAGCAAAAGTAGCCCAATTTTGGCCTAAAAAGTAGCGAAAGTAGTCCAATTTTGGCCTAAAAAGTAGCGAAATTTTTGGCTACAAAGTAGCGAAAGTAGCCCAATTTTGGGCTACAAAGTAGTGAAAGTAGCCCAATTTTGGGCTACAAAGTAGCGAAAGTAGCCCAATTTTGGCCTAAAAAGTAGTGAAAGTAGCCTAATTTTGGCCTAAAAAGTAGCGAAAGTAGCCCAATTTTGGCCTAAAAAGTAGCCCAATTTTGGCCTAAAAAGTAGCGAAAGTAGTCCAATTTTGGCCTAAAAAGTAGCGAAATTTTGGGCTACAAAGTAGCGAAAGTAGCCCAATTTTGGGCTACAAAGTAGCGAAAGTAGCCCAAATTTGGCCCAAAAAGTAGCAAAAGTAGCCCAATTTTGGCCTAGAAAGTAGCGAAAGTAGGCCAATTTTGGCCCAAAAAGTAGCGAAAGTAGGCCAATTTTGGCCCAAAAAGTAGCGAAAGTAGCCCAATTTTGGCCTAAAAAGTAGCGAAAGTAGTCCAATTTTGGCCTAAAAAGTAGCGAAATTTTAGGCTACAAAGTAGCGAAAGTAGCCCAATTTTGGGCTACAAAGTAGCGAAAGTAGCCCAATTTTGGGCTACAAAGTAGCGAAAGTAGCCCAAAAAGTAGCAAAAGTAGCCCAATTTTGGCCTAAAAAGTAGTGAAAGTAGGCCAATTTTGGCCCAAAAAGTAGCGAAAGTAGCCCAATTTTGGGCTACAAAGTAGCGAAAGTAGCCCAATTTTGGCCTAAAAAGTAGTGAAAGTAGCTCAATTTTGGCCTAAAAAGTAGCGAAAGTAGCCCAATTTTGGCCTAAAAAGTAGCGAAAGTAGCCCAATTTTGGCCTAAAAAGTAGAGAAAGTAGCCCAATTTTGGCCTAAAAAGTAGCGAAAGTAGCCCAATTTTGGCCTAAAAAGTAGCGAAAGTAGCCCAATTTTGGGCTACAAAGTAGCGAAAGTAGCCCAAATTTGGCCTAAAAAGTAGCCCAATTTTGGCCCAAAAAGTAGCGAAATTTTGGCCTAAAAAGTAGCAAAATTTTGGGCTAAAAGTAGCGAAAGTAGCCCAATTTTGGGCTAAAAGTAGCGAAAGTAGCCCAATTTTGGGCTTAAATAGTGGGAAAAGTAGCCTAATTTTGGGCTTAAAAGTAGCGAAAGTAGCCCAATTTTGGGCTACAAAGTAGCAAAAATAGCCCAATTTTGGGCTAAAAAGTAGCAAAAGTAGCCCAATTTTGGGCTAAAAAGTAGCGAAATTTTGGGCTAAAAGTAGCGAAAGTAGCTCAATTTTGGGCTAAAAGTAGCCCAATTTTGGGGTAAAAAGTAGCGAAAGTAGCCCAATTTTGAGCTAAAAAGTAGCGAAAGTAGCCCAATTTTGGCCTAAAAATGGCGAAATTTTGGGCTAAAAAGTAGCGAAAGTAGCCCAATTTTGGCCTAAAAAGTAGCGAAAGTAGCCCAATTTTGGGCTAAAAGTAGCGAAAGTAGCCCAATTTTGGCCTAAAAAGTAGGGAAAGTAGCGAAATTTTGGGCTAAAAGTAGCCCATTTTTGGGCTAAAAAGTAGCGAAAGTAGCCCAATTTTGGGCTAAAAAGTAGCGAAAGTAGCCCAATTTTGGGCTAAAAAGTAGCGAAAGTAGCCCAATTTTGGGCTAAAAAGTAGCGAATTTTTTGGGCTACAATTTTAGCTAAAAAGTAGGGAAATTTTGGGCTAAAAGTAGCCCAATTTTGGGCGAAATTTTGGGCTAAAAGTAGCGAAGGTAGCCCAATTTTGGGCTAAAAGTAGCGAAAGTAGCCCAGTTTTGGGCTAAAAGTAGCGAAAGTATCGAAATTTTGGGCTAAAAATTTTGGGCTAAAAAGTAGAAATTTTGGGCTAAAAGTAGCGAAAGTAGCCCAATTTTGGGCTAAAAAGTAGCGAAATTTTGGGGTAAAAAGTAGCGAAAGTAGCGAAATTTTGGGCTAAAAGTAGCGAAAGTAGCCCAATTTTGGGCTACAAAGTAGGGAAAGTAGCCCAATTTTGGGCTACAAAGTAGGGAAAGTAGCCCAATTTTGGGCTAAAAAGTAGCGAAATTTTGGGCTAAAAAGTAGCGAAATTTTGGGCTAAAAAGTAGCGAAATTTTGGGCTAAAAGTAGCGAAAGTAGCCCAATTTTGGGCTAAAAAGTAGCGAAAGTAGCCCAATTTTGGGCTAAAAAGTAGCGAAAGCTAAAAAGCCCAATTTTGGGCTAAAAAGTAGCAAAATTTTGGGCTAAAAGTAGCGAAATTTTGGGCCTAAAAAGTAGCGAAAGTAGCCCAATTTTGGGCTACCAAGTAGGGAAAGTAGCCCAATTTTGGGCTACAAAGTAGGGAAAATAGCCCAATTTTGGGCTAAAAAGTAGCGAAATTTTGGGCTAAAAGTAGCCCAATTTTGGGCTAAAAAGTAGCGAAAGTACTGAAATTTTGGGCTAAAAGTAGCGAAAGTAGCCTAATTTTGGGCTACAAAGTAGCAAAAGTATCGAAATTTTGGGCTAAAAAGTAGCGAAAGTAGCCCATTTTTGGGCTACAAAGTAGTGAAACTTTGGGCTAAAAAGTAGCGAAATTTTGGGCTACAAAGTAGCGAAAGTAGCGAAGTTTTGGGCTAAAAAGTAGCGAAAGTAAATTTTGGGCTAAAAGTAGCGAAAGTAGCCCAATTTTGGGCTAAAAAGTAGCGAAAGTAGCGAAATTTTGGGCTAAAAAGTAGCGAAAGTAGCGAAATTTTGGGCTAAAAGTAGCGAAAGTAGCCCAATTTTGGGCTAAAAGTAGCGAAAGTAGCCCAATTTTGGGCTAAAATAGCGAAAGTAGCAAAATTTTGGGCTAAAAAGTAGCGAAATTTTGGGCTAAAAAGTAAAAGTAGCGAAATTTTGGGCTAAAAGTAGCAAAAGTAGCCCAATTTTGGGCTAAAAAGTAGCGAAAGTAGCCCAATTTTGGGCTTAAAAGTAGCGAAAGTAGCTCAATTTTGGCCTAAAAGTAGCAAAAGTAGCCCAATTTTGGGCTAAAAAGTAGCGAAAGTAGCCCAATTTTGGGCTAAAAAGTAGCGAAAGTAGCGAAAGAATTTTGGCCTAAAAAAGTAGCAAAAGTAGCGAAATTTTGGGCTAAAAAGTAGCTAAAAAAAAGTAGCCCAATTTTGGGCTAAAAAGTAGAAGTAGCCCAATTTTGGGCTAAAAAGTAGCGAAAGTAGCCCAATTTTGGCCTAAAAAGTAGCGAAAGTAGCGAAATTTTGGGCTAAAAAGTAGCGAAAGTAGCCCAATTTTGGGCTAAAAAGTAGCGAAATTTTGGGCTAAAAAGTGAAATTTTGGGCTAAAAGTAGCGAAAGTAGCCCAATTTTGGGCTACAAAGTAGCAAAAGTATCGAAATTTTGGGCTAAAAAGTAGCGAAAGTAGCCCATTTTTGGGCTACAAAGTAGTGAAACTTTGGGCTAAAAAGTAGCGAAATTTTGGGCTACAAAGTAGCGAAAGTAGCGAAGTTTTGGGGTAAAAAGTAGCGAAATTTTGGGCTAAAAGTAGGGAAAGTAGCCCAATTTTGGGCTAAAAAGTAGCGAAAGTAGCGAAATTTTGGGCTAAAAAGTAGTGAAAGTAGGGAAATTTTGGGCTAAAAGTAGCGAAGGTAGCCCAATTTTGGGCTAAAAGTAGCGAAAGTAGCGAAGTTTTGGGCTACAAAGTAGCGAAAGTATCAAAATTTTGGGCTAAAAAGTAGCGAAATTTTGGGCTAAAAAGTAGCGAAATTTTGGGCTAAAAGTAGCGAAATTTTGGGTAGCCCAATTTTGGGCTAAAAAGTAGCAAAAGTAGCCCAATTTTGGGGCTAAAAGTAGCGAAAGTAGCCCAATTTTGGGCTAAAAAGTAGCGAAAGTAGCCCAATTTTGGGCTAAAAAGTAGCGAAAGTAGCCCAATTTTGGGCTAAAAAGTAGCGAAAGTAGCCCAATTTTGGGCTAAAAAGTAGCGAAAGTAGCCCAATTTTGGGCTAAAAAGTAGCGAAAGTAGCGAAATTTTGGGCTAAAAAGTAGCGAAAGTAGCCCAATTTTGGGCTAAAAAGTAGCGAAAGTAGCCCAATTTTGGGCTAGTAAAAGTAGCGAAATTTTGGGCTAAAAGTAGCGAAAGTAGCGAAATTTTGGGCTAAAAAGTAGCGAAAAATTTTGGGCTAAAAAGTAGCGAAAGCCCAATTTTGGGCTAAAAAGTAGCGAAAGTAGCCCAATTTTGGGCTAAAAAGTAGCGAAAGTAGCCCAATTTTGGGCTAAAAAGTAGCGAAAATTTTGGGCTAAAAAGTAGCGAAAAAAATTTTGGGCTAAAAAGTAGCGAAAGTAGCCCAATTTTGGGCTAAAAAGTAGCGAAAGTAGCCCAATTTTGGGCTAAAAAGTAGCGAAATTTTGGGCTAAAAAGTAGCGAAAGTAGCGAAATTTTGGGCTAAAAGTAGCGAAATTTTGGGCTAAAAAGTAAAATTTTGGGCTAAAAAGTAGCGAAAGTAGCCCAATTTTGGGCTAAAAAGTAGCGAAAGTAGCGAAATTTTGGGCTAAAAAGTAGCGAAATTTTGGGCTAAAAAGTAGCGAAATTTTGGGCTAAAAGTAGCGAAAGTAGCCCAATTTTGGGCTAAAAAGTAGCGAAAGTAGCCCAATTTTGGGCTAAAAAGTAAAAGTAGCGAAATTTTGGGCTAGTAAAAGTAGCGAAATTTTGGGCTAAAAAGTAGCGAAAGTAAATTTTGGGCTAAAAAGTAGCGAAAGTAGCCCAATTTTGGGCTAAAAAGTAGCGAAAGTAGCCCAATTTTGGGCTAAAAAGTAGCGAAAGTAGCGAAATTTTGGGCTAAAAAGTAGCTAAAAAGTAGCGAAATTTTGGGCTAAAAAGTAGCGAAAGTAGCGAAATTTTGGGCTAAAAAGTAGCGAAAGTAGCCCAATTTTGGGCTAAAAAGTAGCGAAAGTAGCCCAATTTTGGGCTAAAAAGTAGCGAAATTTTGGGCTAAAAGTAGCGAAAGTAGCCCAATTTTGGGCTAAAAAGTAGCGAAAGTAGCGAAATTTTGGGCTAAAAAGTAGCGAAAGTAGCCCAATTTTGGGCTAAAAAGTAGCGAAAGTAGCGAAATTTTGGGCTAAAAAGTAGCGAAAGTAGCCCAATTTTGGGCTAAAAAGTAGCGAAATTTTGGGCTAAAAAGTAGCGAAAGTAGCCCAATTTTGGGCTAAAAAGTAGCGAAATTTTGGGCTAAAAGTAGCGAAATTTTGGGCTAAAAAGTAAAAGTAGCGAAATTTTGGGCTAAAAAGTAGCGAAAGTAGCCCAATTTTGGGCTAGTAAAAGTAGCGAAATTTTGGGCTAAAAGTAGCGAAAGTAGCGAAATTTTGGGCTAAAAAGTAGCGAAAGTAGCCCAATTTTGGGGCTAAAAGTAGCGAAAGTAGCGAAATTTTGGGCTAAAAAGTAGCGAAAGTAGAAATTTTGGGCTAAAAAGTAGCGAAAGTAGCGAAATTTTGGGCTAAAAGTAGCGAAAGTAGCCCAATTTTGGGCTAAAAAGTAGCGAAAGTAGCCCAATTTTGGGCTAAAAAGTAGCGAAAGTAGCCCAATTTTGGGCTAAAAAGTAGAAAGTAACCCAATTTTGGGCTAAAAAGTAGCGAAAGTAGCCCAATTTTGGGCTAAAAAGTAGCGAAAGTAGCCCAATTTTGGGCTAAAAAGTAGCGAAAGTAGCCCAATTTTGGGCTAAAAAAGTAGCGAAAGTAGCGAAATTTTGGGCTAAAAAGTAGCGAAAAAAGTAGCGAAATTTTGGGCTAAAAAGTAGCGAAAGTAGCCCAATTTTGGGCTAAAAAGTAGCGAAAGTAGCGAAATTTTGGGCTAAAAAGTAGCGAAATTTTGGGCTAAAAGTAGCGAAATTTTGGGCTAAAAGTAGCCCAATTTTGGGCTAAAAAGTAGCGAAAGTAGCCCAATTTTGGGCTAAAAAGTAGCGAAAGTAGCTAAAATTTTGGCCTAAAAATGCTAAAAAGTAAATTTTGGGCTAAAAAGTAGCGAAAGTAGCCCAATTTTGGCCTAAAAAGTAGCAAAAGTAGCCCAATTTTGGGCTAAAAAGTAGCGAAAGTAGCGAAATTTTGGGCTAAAAAGTAGTGAAAGTAGGGAAATTTTGGGCTAAAAGTAGCGAAGGTAGCCCAATTTTGGGCTAAAAGTAGCGAAAGTAGCCCAGTTTTGGGCTACAAAGTAGCGAAAGTATCGAAATTTTGGGCTAAAAAGTAGCGAAATTTTGGGGTAAAAAGTAGCGAAATTTTGGGCTAAAAGTAGCGAAAGTAGCCCAATTTTGGGCTAAAAAGTAGCGAAAGTAGCCCAATTTTGGCCCAAAAAGTAGCCCAATTTTGGGCTAAAAAGTAGCCCAATTTTGGGCTTAAAAGTAGGGAAAGTAGCCCAATTTTGGGCTTAAAAGTAGGGAAAGTAGCCCAATTTTGGCTTAAAAGTAGCAAAAGTAGCGAAATTTTGGGGTAAAAAGTAGCGAAAGTAGCCCAATTTTGGGCTAAAAAGTAGCAAAAGTAGCCCAATTTTGGCCCAAAAAGTAGCGAAAGTAGCCCAATTTTGGGCTAAAAAGTAGCAAAAGTAGCCCAATTTTGGGCTTAAAAGTAGGGAAAGTAGCGAAATTTTGGGCTAAAAGTAGCGAAAGTAGCCCAATTTTGGGCTAAAAGTAGCAAAAGTAGCCCAATTTTGGCCTAAAAAGTAGCGAAAGTAGCATAATTTTGGGCTAAAAAGTAGCGAAAGTAGCCCAATTTTGGCCTAAAAAGTAGCAAAAGTAGCGAAATTTTGGGGTAAAAAGTAGCGAAAGTAGCCCAATTTTGGGCTAAAGAGTAGCGAAAGTACTGAAATTTTGGGCTAAAAGTAGCGAAAGTAGCCCAATTTTGGGCTACAAAGTAGCAAAAGTATCGAAATTTTGGGCTAAAAAGTAGCGAAAGTAGCCCATTTTTGGGCTACAAAGTAGTGAAACTTTGGGCTAAAAAGTAGCAAAATTTTGGGCTACAAAGTATCGAAGTTTTGGGTAAAAAGTAGCGAAAGTAGCCCAATTTTGGGCTAAAAAGTAGCGAATTTTTGGGCTACAAAGTAGCGAAAGTAGGAAAATTTTGGGCTAAAAAGTAGCGAAAGTAGCCCAATTTTGGGCTACAAAGTAGTGAAACTTTGGGCTAAAAAGTAGCGAAATTTTGGGCTACAAAGTAGCGAAAGTAGCGAAGTTTTGGGGTAAAAAGTAGCGAAATTTTGGGCTAAAAGTAGGGAAAGTAGCCCAATTTTGGGCTAAAAAGTAGCGAAATTTTGGGCTAAAAAGTAGTGAAAGTAGGGAAATTTTGGGCTAAAAGTAGCGAAGGTAGCCCAATTTTGGGCTAAAAGTAGCGAAAGTAGCCCAGTTTTGGGCTACAAAGTAGCGAAAGTATCAAAATTTTGGGCTAAAAAGTAGCGAAATTTTGGGGTAAAAAGTAGCGAAATTTTGGGCTAAAAGTAGCGAAAGTAGCCCAATTTTGGGCTAAAAAGTAGCGAAAGTAGCCCAATTTTGGCCCAAAAAGTAGCAAAAGTAGCCCAATTTTGGGCTAAAAAGTAGCAAAAGTAGCCCAATTTTGGGCTTAAAAGTAGGGAAAGTAGCCCAATTTTGGGCTTAAAAGTAGGGAAAGTAGCCCAATTTTGGCCTAAAGTAGCAAAAGTAGCCCAATTTTGGCCTAAAAAGTAGCGAAAGTAGCATAATTTTGGCCTAAAAAGTAGCGAAAGTAGCCCAATTTTGGCCTAAAAAAGTAGCAAAAGTAGCGAAATTTTGGGGTAAAAAGTAGCGAAAGTAGCCCAATTTTGGGCTAAAGAGTAGCGAAAGTACTGAAATTTTGGGCTAAAAGTAGCGAAAGTAGCCCAATTTTGGGCTACAAAGTAGCAAAAGTATCGAAATTTTGGGCTAAAAAGTAGCGAAAGTAGCCCAATTTTGGGCTACAAAGTAGTGAAACTTTGGGCTAAAAAGTAGCAAAATTTTGGGCTACAAAGTATCGAAGTTTTGGGGTAAAAAGTAGCGAAAGTAGCCCAATTTTGGGCTAAAAAGTAGCGAAAGTAGCGAAATTTTGGGCTACAAAGTAGCGAAAGTATAAAAATTTTGGGCTAAAAGTAGCGAAAGTAGCCCAATTTTGGGCTAAAAGTAGCGAAAGTAGCCCAGTTTTGGGCTAAAAAGTAGTGAAAGTAGGGAAATTTTGGGCTAAAAGTAGCGAAAGTAGCCCAATTTTGGGCTAAAAAGTAGCGAAAGTACTGAAATTTTGGGCTAAAAGTAGCGAAAGTAGCCCAATTTTGGGCTACAAAGTAGCAAAAGTATCGAAATTTTGGGCTAAAAAGTAGCGAAAGTAGCCCATTTTTGGGCTACAAAGTAGTGAAACTTTGGGCTAAAAAGTAGCGAAATTTTGGGCTACAAAGTAGCGAAGTTTTGGGGTAAAAAGTAGCGAAATTTTGGGCTAAAAGTAGCGAAAGTAGCCCAATTTTGGGCTAAAAAGTAGCGAAATTTTGGGCTAAAAAGTAGTGAAAGTTGGGAAATTTTGGGCTAAAAGTAGCGAAAGTAGCCCAATTTTGGGCTACAAAGTAGCGAAAGTAGCCCAAATTTGGCCTAAAAAGTAGCAAAAGTAGCCCAATTTTGGCCTAAAAAGTAGCGAAAGTAGGCCAATTTTGGCCCAAAAAGTAGTGAAAGTAGGCCAATTTTGGGCCAAAAAGTAGTGAAAGTAGGCCAATTTTGGCCCAAAAAGTAGCGAAAGTAGCCCAATTTTGGCCTAAAAAGTAGCGAAAGTAGTCCAATTTTGGCCTAAAAAGTAGCGAAATTTTGGGCTACAAAGTAGCGAAAGTAGCCCAATTTTGGGCTACAAAGTAGCAAAAGTAGCCCAATTTTGGCCCAAAAAGTAGCAAAAGTAGCCCAATTTTGGCCCAAAAAGTAGCGAAAGTAGCCCAATTTTGGCCTAAAAAGTAGCGAAAGTAGCCCAATTTTGGCCTAAAAAGTAGCGAAAGTAGCCCAATTTTGGCCTAAAAAGTAGCGAAAGTAGCCCAATTTTGGCCTAAAAAGTAGCGAAAGTAGCCCAATTTTGGCCTAAAAAGTAGCGAAAGTAGCCCAATTTTGGGCTACAAAGTAGCGAAAATAGCCCAAATTTGGCCTAAAAAGTAGCAAAAGTAGCCCAATTTTGGCCCAAAAAGTAGCGAAAGTAGCCCAATTTTGGCCTAAAAAGTAGCGAAATTTTGGGCTAAAAGTAGCGAAAGTAGCCCAATTTTGGGCTAAAAGTAGCGAAAGTAGCCCAATTTTGGGCTAAAAAGTAGCGAAAGTAGCCCAATTTTGGGCTTAAATAGTGGGAAAAGTAGCCTAATTTTGGGCTTAAAAGTAGCGAAAGTAGCCGAATTTTGGGCTACAAAGTAGCCTAATTTTGGGCTACAAAAGTAGCGAAAGTAGCCCAATTTTGGGCTACAAAGTAGCAAAAATAGCCCAATTTTGGGCTAAAAAGTAGCAGAAGTAGCCCAATTTTGGGCTAAAAAGTAGCGAAATTTTGGGCTAAAAGTAGCGAAAGTAGCTCAATTTTGGGCTAAAAGTAGCCCAATTTTGGGGTAAAAAGTAGCGAAAGTAGCCCAATTTTGAGCTAAAAAGTAGCGAAAGTAGCTTAATTTTGGCCTAAAAATGGCGAAATTTTGGGCTAAAAAGTAGCGAAAGTAGCTCAATTTTGGCCTAAAAAGTAGCGAAAGTAGCTCAATTTTGGCCTAAAAAGTAGCGAAAGTAGCCCAATTTTGGGCTAAAAGTAGCGAAAGTAGCCCAATTTTGGCCTAAAAACTAGGGAAAGTAGCCCAATTTTGGGCTAAAATGTAGCGAAATTTTGGGCTACAAAGTAGCGAAAGTAGGGAAATTTTGGGCTAAAAAGTAGCGAAAGTAGCCCAATTTTGGGCTAAAAAGTAGCGAAATTTTGGGCTAAAAGTAGCGAAGGTAGCCCAATTTTGGGCTAAAAGTAGCGATAGCCCAGTTTTGGGCTACAAAGTAGCGAAAGTATCGAAATTTTGTGCTAAAAAGTAGCGAAATTTTGGGGTAAAAAGTAGCGAAAGTAGCGAAATTTTGGGCTAAGGGTAGCGAAAGTAGCCCAAATTTGGGCTACAAAGTAGGGAAAGTAGCCCAATTTTGGGCTACAAAGTAGGGAAAATAGCCCAATTTTGGGCTAAAAAGTAGCTCAATTTTGGGCTAAAAGTAGCGAAAGTAGCCCAATTTTGGGCTAAAAAGTAGCAAAAGTAGCCCAATTGAGCTAAAAAGTAGCGAAAGTAGCCCAATTTTGGCCTAAAAAGTAGCAAAATTTTGGGCTAAAAGTAGCCTATTATGGCCTAAAAAGTAGCGAAAGTAGCCCAATTTTGGGCTACCAAGTAGGGAAAGTAGCCCAATTTTGGGCTACAATGTAGGGAAAATAGCCCAATTTTGGGCTAAAAAGTAGCGAAAGTAGCCCAATTTTGGGCTAAAAAGTAGCGAAATTTTGGGCTAAAAGTAGCAAAAGTAGCCCAATTTTGGGCTAAAAAGTAGCAAAAGTACTGAAATTTTGGGCTAAAAGTAGCAAAAGTAGCCCAATTTTGGGCTACAAAGTAGCAAAAGTATCGAAATTTTGGGCTAAAAAGTAGCCCATTTTTGGGCTACAAAGTAGTGAAACTTTGGGCTAAAAAGTAACGAAATTTTGGGCTAAAAGTAGCGAAATTTTGGGCTAAAAAGTAGTGAAAGTAGGGAAATTTTGGGCTAAAAGTAGCGAAGGTAGCCCAATTTTGGGCTAAAAGTAGCGAAAGTAGCCCAGTTTTGGGCTACAAAGTAGCGAAAGTATCGAAATTTTGGGCTAAAAAGTAGCGAAATTTTGGGCTAAAAAGTAGCGAAATTTTGGGCTAAAAGTAGCGAAAGTAGCCCAATTTTGGGCTAAAAAGTAGCGAAAGTAGCCCAATTTTGGGCTAAAAAGTAGCGAAAGTAGCCCAATTTTGGGCTAAAAAGTAGCAAAAGTAGCCCAATTTTGGGCTTAAAAGTAGGGAAAGTAGCCCAATTTTGGGCTTAAAAGTAGGGAAAGTAGCCCAATTTTGGCCTAAAAGTAGCAAAAGTAGCCCAATTTTGGCCTAAAAAGTAGCGAAAGTAGCATAATTTTGGCCTAAAAAGTAGCGAAAGTAGCCCAATTTTGGCCTAAAAAAGTAGCAAAAGTAGCGAAATTTTGGGGTAAAAAGTAGCAAAAGTAGCCCAATTTTGGGCTAAAGAGTAGCGAAAGTACTGAAATTTTGGGCTAAAAGTAGCGAAAGTAGCCCAATTTTGGGCTACAAAGTAGCAAAAGTATCGAAATTTTGGGCTAAAAAGTAGCGAAAGTAGTGAAACTTTGGGCTAAAAAGTAGCAAAATTTTGGGCTACAAAGTATCGAAGTTTTGGGGTAAAAAGTAGCGAAAGTAGCCCAATTTTGGGCTAAAAAGTAGCGAAAGTAGCGAAATTTTGGGCTAAAAAGTAGTGAAAGTAGGGAAATTTTGGGCTAAAAGTAGCAGAGGTAGCCCAATTTGGGGCTAAAAGTAGCGAAAGTAGCCCAGTTTTGGGCTACAAAGTAGCGAAAGTATAAAAATTTTGGGCTAAAAGTAGCGAAAGTAGCCCAATTTTGGGCTAAAAGTAGCGAAAGTAGCCCAGTTTTGGGCTAAAAAGTAGTGAAAGTAGGGAAATTTTGGGCTAAAAGTAGCCCAGTTTTGGGCTACAAAGTAGCCCAGTTTTGGGCTACAAAGTAGCAAACGTATCGAAATTTTGGGCTAAAAAGTAGCGAAATTTTGGGCTAAAAAGTAGCGAAATTTTGGGCTAAAAAGTAGCGAAATTTTGGGCTAAAAGTAGCGAAAGTAGCCCAATTTTGGGCTAAAAAGTAGCAAAAGTAGCCCAATTTTGGGCTACAAAGTAGTTAAAGTAGCCCAATTTTGGCCTAAAAAGTAGCAAAAGTAGCCCAATTTTGGCCTAAAAAGCAGCAAAAGTAGTCCAATTTTGGCCTAAAAAGTAGCGAAATTGTTGGCTACAAAGTAGCGAAAGTAGCCCAATTTTGGGCTACAAAGCGAAAGTAGCCCAATTTTGGGCTACAAAGTAGCGAAAGTAGCCCAATTTTAACCTAAAAAGTAGTGAAAGTAGCCCAATTTTGGCCTAAAAAGTAGCGAAAGTAGCCAAATTTTGGCCTAAAAAGTAGCGAAAGTAGCCCAATTTTGGCCTAAAAAGTAGCGAAAATAGTCCAATTTTGGCCTAAAAAGTAGCGAAAATTTGGGCTACAAAGTAGCGAAAGTAGCCCAATTTTGGGCTACAAAGTAGCGAAAGTAGCCCAAATTTGGCCTAAAAAGTAGCCCAATTTTGGCCCAAAAAGTAGCAAAAGTAGCCCAATTTTGGCCTAAAAAGTAGCGAAAGTAGGCCAATTTTGGCCCAAAAAGTAGCGAAAGTAGCCCAATTTTGGGCTACAAAGTAGCGAAAGTAGCCCAATTTTGGCCTAAAAAGTAGTGAAAGTAGCCCAATTTTGGCCTAAAAAGTAGCGAAAGTAGCTAGCCCAATTTTGTACTAAAAAGTAGCGAAAGTAGCCCAATTTTGGCCTAAAAAGTAGCGAAAGTAGCGAAATTTTGGGCTACAAAGTAGCGAAAGTAGCCCAATTTTGGGCTACAAAGTAGCGAAAGTAGCCCAATTTTGGCCCAAAAAGTAGCGAAAGTAGCCCAATTTTGGGCTACAAAGTAGCGAAAGTAGCCCAATTTTGGGCTACAAAGTAGCGAAAGTAGCCCAATTTTGGCCTAAAAAGTAGTGAAAGTAGCCCAATTTTGGCCTAAAAAGTAGCGAAAGTAGCCCAATTTTGGCCTAAAAAGTAGCGAAAGTAGCCCAATTTTGGCCTAAAAAGTAGCGAAAGTAGCCCAATTTTGGCCCAAAAAGTAGCGAAAGTAGCCCAATTTTGGCCTAAAAAGTAGCGAAAGTAGCCCAATTTTGGCCTAAAAAGTAGCGAAAGTAGCCCAATTTTGGCCCAAAAAGTAGCGAAAGTAGCCCAATTTTGGCCTAAAAAGTAGCGAAATTTTGGGCTAAAAGTAACGAAAGTAGCCCAATTTTGGGCTAAAAGTAGCAAAAGTAGCCCAATTTGGGGCTAAAAAGTAGCAAAAGTAGCCCAATTTTTGGCTTAAAAGTAGGGAAAGTAGCCCAATTTTGGGCTTAAAAGTAGCGAAAGTAGCCCAATTTTGGCCTAAAAAGTAGCAAAAGTAGCCCAATTTTTGGCCTAAAAAGTAGCGAAAGTAGCATAATTTTGACCTAAAAAGTAGCGAAAGTAGCCCAATTTTGGCCTAAAAAAGTAGCAAAATTTTGGGCTAAAAAGTAGCAAAAGTAGCCCAATTTTGGGCTAAAGAGTAGCGAAAGTAGCATAATTTTGACCTAAAAAGTAGCGAAAGTTGCCCAATTTTAGCCCAAAAAGTAGCGAAATTTTGGGTTAAAAGCCCAATTTTGGGCTAAAAAGTAGCGAAAGTAGTGAAACTTTGGGCTAAAAAGTAGCAAAATTTTGGGCTACAAAGTATCGAAGTTTTGGGGTAAAAAGTAGCGAAAGTAGCCCAATTTTGGGCTAAAAAGTAGCGAAAGTAGCGAAATTTTGGGCTAAAAAGTAGTGAAAGTAGGGAAATTTTGGGCTAAAAGTAGCAAAGGTAGCCCAATTTGGGGCTAAAAGTAGCGAAAGTAGCCCAGTTTTGGGCTACAAAGTAGCGAAAGTATAAAAATTTTGGGCTAAAAGTAGCGAAAGTAGCCCAATTTTGGGCTAAAAGTAGCGAAAGTAGCCCAGTTTTGGGCTAAAAAGTAGTGAAAGTAGGGAAATTTTGGGCTAAAAGTAGTGAAGGTAGCCCAATTTTGGGCTAAAAGTAGCGAAAGTAGCCCAGTTTTGGGCTACAAAGTAGCGAAAGTATCAAAATTTTGGGCTAAAAGTAGCGAAAGTAGCCCAATTTTGGGCTAAAAGTAGCGAAAGTAGCCCAGTTTTGGGCTAAAAAGTAGTGAAAGTAGGGAAATTTTGGGCTAAAAGTAGCGAAGGTAGCCCAATTTTGGGCTAAAAGTAGCCCAGTTTTGGGCTACAAAGTAGCAAACGTATCGAAATTTTGGGCTAAAAAGTAGCGAAAGTAGCGAAATTTTGGGCTAAAAAGTAGCGAAATTTTGGGCTAAAAGTAGCGAAAGTAGCCCAATTTTGGGCTAAAAAGTAGCAAAAGTAGCCCAATTTTGGGCTACAAAGTAGTTAAAGTAGCCCAATTTTGGCCTAAAAAGTAGCGAAAGTAGCCCAATTTTGGCCTAAAAAGCAGCAAAAGTAGTCCAATTTTGGCCTAAAAAGTAGCGAAATTGTTGGCTACAAAGTAGCGAAAGTAGCCCAATTTTGGGCTACAAAGCGAAAGTAGCCCAATTTTGGGCTACAAAGTAGCGAAAGTAGCCCAATTTTGGCCTAAAAAGTAGTGAAAGTAGCCCAATTTTGGCCTAAAAAGTAGCGAAAGTAGCCAAATTTTGGCCTAAAAAGTAGCGAAAGTAGCCCAATTTTGGCCTAAAAAGTAGCGAAAATAGTCCAATTTTGGCCTAAAAAGTAGCGAAAATTTGGGCTACAAAGTAGCGAAAGTAGCCCAATTTTGGGCTACAAAGTAGCGAAAGTAGCCCAAATTTGGCCTAAAAAGTAGCAAAAGTAGCCCAATTTTGGCCCAAAAAGTAGCAAAAGTAGCCCAATTTTGGCCTAAAAAGTAGCGAAAGTAGGCCAATTTTGGCCCCAAAAGTAGCGAAAGTAGCCCAATTTTGGGCTACAAAGTAGCGAAAGTAGCCCAATTTTGGCCTAAAAAGTAGCGAAAGTAGCCCAATTTTGGCCTAAAAAGTAGCGAAAGTAGCCCAATTTTGGCCCAAAAAGTAGCGAAAGTAGCCCAATTTTGGCCTAAAAAGTAGCGAAATTTTGGGCTAAAAGTAACGAAAGTAGCCCAATTTTGGGCTAAAAGTAGCAAAAGTAGCCCAATTTGGGGCTAAAAAGTAGCGAAAGTAGCCCAATTTTTGGCTTAAAAGTAGGGAAAGTAGCCCAATTTTGGGCTTAAAAGTAGTGAAAGTAGCCCAATTTTGGCCTAAAAAGTAGCAAAAGTAGCCCAATTTTGGCCTAAAAAGTAGCGAAAGTAGCATAATTTTGACCTAAAAAGTAGCGAAAGTAGCCCAATTTTGGCCTAAAGCAATTTTGGGCTAAAAAGTAGCAAAATTTTGGGCTAAAAAGTAGCAAAAGTAGCCCAATTTTGGGCTAAAGAGTAGCGAAAGTAGCATAATTTTGACCTAAAAAGTAGCGAAAGTTGCCCAATTTTAGCCCAAAAAGTAGCAAAATTTTGGGTTAAAAGCCCAATTTTGGGCTAAAAAGTAGCGAAATTTTGGGCTAAAAAGTAGCAAATATTTGAGCTAAAAAGTAGCGAAAGTAGCCCAATTTTGGGCTACAAAGCAGCGAAATTTTAGGCTAAAAAGTATCCCAATTTTTGGCTAAAAAGTAGCCCAATTTTGAGCTAAAAACTAGCAAAAGTAGCCCATTTTTGGCCTAAAAAGTAGCGATAGTCCAATTTTGGCCTAAAAAGTAGCGAAAGTAGCCCAATTTTGGCCTAAAAAGTAACGAAAGTAGCGAAATTTTGGGCTAAAAAGTAGCGAAAGTAGCCCAATTTTGGGCTAAAAAGTAGCGAAAGTACTGAAATTTTGGGCTAAAAGTAGCGAAAGTAGCCCAATTTTGGGCTACAAAGTAGCAAAAGTATCGAAATTTTGGGCTAAAAAGTAGCGAAAGTAGCTTATTTTTGGGCTACAAAGTAGCGAAACTTTGGGCTAAAAAGTAGCGAAATTTTGGGCTACAAAGTAGCGAAAGTAGCGAAGTTTTGGGGTAAAAAGTAGCGAAATTTTGGGCTAAAAGTAGCGAAAGTAGCCCAATTTTGGGCTAAAAATTAGTGAAAGTAGCGAAATTTTGGGCTAAAAAGTAGCGAAAGTAGGGAAATTTTGGGCTAAAAGTAGCGAAGGTAGCCCAATTTTGGGCTAAAAGTAGCGAAAGTAGCCCAGTTTTGGGCTACAAAGTAGCGAAAGTATCGAAATTTTGGGCTAAAAAGTAGCGAAAGTAGCGAAATTTTGGGCTAAAAGTAGCCCAATTTTGGGCTAAAAAGTAGCGAAAGTAGCCCAATTTTGGGCTAAAAGTAGCTAAATTTTGGGTAAGAAAGTATCGAAATTTTGGGCTAAAAAGTAGCGAAAGTAGCCAAATTTTGGGCTACAAAGTAGCGAAAGTAGCAAAATTTGGGGCTACAAAGTAGCGAAACTAGCCCAATTTTGGGCTCGAAAGTAACGAAATTTTGGGCTAAAAAGTAGCGAAAGTAGCGAAATTTTCGGCTAAAAGTAGCAAAAGTAGCCCAATTTTGGGCTACAAAGTAGCGAAAGTATCGAAATTTTGGGCTAATAAGTAGCGAAAGTAGTCCAATTTTGGCCTAAAAAGTAGCAAAAGTAGCCCAATTTTGGCCTAAAAAGTAGCCCAATTTTGGCCTAAAAAGTAGCGAAAATAGCCCAATTTTGGGCTAAAAAGTAGCGAAATTTTGGGCTCAAAAGTAGCCCAATTTTGGGCTAAAAGTAGCAAAAGTAGCCCAATTTTGGGCTAAAAAGTAGCGAAAGTACAATTTTGGGCTAAAAAGTAGCGAAAGTAGCGCAGTTTTGGCCTAAAAAGTAGCGAAAATAGCCCAATTTTGGGCTAAAAAGTAGCGAAAATAGCCCAATTTTGGGCTACAAAGTAGCCTAATTTTGGGCTACAAAGTAGCAAAAGTAGCCCAATTTTGGGCTACAAAGTAGCGAAAATAGCCCAATTTTGGGCTAAAAAGTAGCAAAAGTAGCCCAATTTTGGGCTAAAAAGTAGCGAAATTTTGGGCTAAAAGTAGCGAAAGTAGCTCAATTTTGGGCTAAAAGTAGCCCAATTTTGGGGTAAAAAGTAGCCCAATTTTGAGCTAAAAAGTAGCGAAAGTAGCCCAATTTTGGCCTAAAAAGTGGAGAAAGTAGCGAAATTTTGGGCTAAAAAGTAGCGAAAGTAGCCCAATTTTGGCCTAAAAAGTAGCCCAATTTTGGGCTAAAAGTAGCAAAAGTAGCCCAATTTTGGCCTAAAAAGTAGGGAAAGTAGCGAAATTTTGGGCTAAAAGTAGCGAAAGTAGCCCAATTTTGGGCTAAAAAGTAGCGAAAGTAGCCCAATTTTGGGCTAAAAAGTAGCGAAAGTAGCGAATTTTTGGGCAACAAAGTAGCGAAAGTAGGGAAATTTTGGGCTAAAAGTAGCCCAATTTTTGGCTAAAAAGTAGCGAAAGTAGCCCAATTTTGGGCTAAAAAGTAGCGAAAGTAGCCCAATTTTGGGCTAAAAAGTAGCGAAAGACATGAGTTACAGCTCAACATACACCCCCTTCAGGTATTGCTAGTTAGGCTGTTATGGAAGCTTCATCCAACCGCAGATTGGATGAAGGTAAGCAGTTGCGGAAGCCTCATCCGCCCGCAGTTGTGGAAGCCTCATCCACCGGCAGTTACTGTTAGATAAGCAGCTCTGGAAGTCACTCACTCTGGTATCAATTTTGCCTCTGTTCACCCAGCAGTGATTAGGAACCTGGGTGTTTGTCGACTGTTGTGGGTGGCATCCTGGGGAATAGTCAAATGCTGCATATATCAGAGGTATACTCGAGTATTCCACAAACGCCGCAAGGCACAGCACGAAGAAAGTAACTGGAAGACTACACATGAAATATCCCGCAAGGCAAAGAACCTAGAGTCACAAGGCTACTGCAGGGAGTGAGCCGGAAGGTCACAGAATCCAAAAAAGGGTTCACGCCCAAACAAGGTAACTACAGTACCACGAGTCGTGATCAGTAAATAACATTGACTTGGGTTTGGAGAGGTAGACGCCAATATAGTTAAACAAATTTATCCCAGTAAAAACGAAATGCGCAAAATTATTTATCCAACAGCTGGACTCTCATCCCGCACTCAGAGCAATGTGGCGCTGTTAAATCCTTCAATAGCTGATCCTGTAATACGGCCCACAGTCGTTGAGTACGACCCCGTGAGCCAAACGTCCCTTGCCCTCCCGAGACGGACATAACCAAGAAAAAATATTATGATCTGTTTTGAGGTTAGTTATCTTAAACCAAAGTCGACAAAGCTTCAGTAAAAGACGTTACCGAAGCATTCAAACGTTCAAGAGTGAAAGAGCGAGACAAATATGATGGTAATGTTTTGTCGTAGCAGCGATCCACTCTCAAACCAGACTCAGAAAATGTTCACCTAGCTATTTAGTATTTCAGTATTGAAGCACTTCAGTATTGCTTTTATTTTTCCGTCTGACTTATTCCGTCTGATTCAGCAAATTAAAACCAGAATCGAGAATGACAGCATATTTGCACATTACAACTAGTAAAAAGAGTTTGTTTTACAAATATCTGGAATCTTAGTGTGTGTATGTGCGTCCTACAATTCGTCAGACCCATTGAAAGCGGCGAGCCAGATCCAAGATTTGGCAAGCGTTCTTGGATGAGTTCCAGTTATACGTCTCTGAGCCCTTCAGAGACATCGCTCTCTGTCACCCTTCCACGCCCCCCCTTCCCTCTCTGTCTATCTCTTTTTATCTACCCTCTCTTCCCCACTTTCTCTTTCTCATGGCCGTGAGGGGAAAGGCACTGAAGGGAAAAAATGGACGATAATGTCCTCTCTTGCTATTTTTTTTAAGCTTTGTAAGGTTCAGCTCCTTCAATATGTCCTCACAACATAATTTTCTCAATACTTACAGTATAAAGGTGTCTTATAGCAGATCTCTGTACTTTCCTTAATACATGAAAAAAGTCAGGGAATAATTCCGGTTGTCTTCTTGCAAATGTTACCCTAGCAAGATTTGCAATAGATTTTTCCACAAGAACGTTTCAAGATGTTTTATTTAAAACTGGAATGGGCCCGTATGTCATTGTTATGTCAGTATGTAACGATGTAATCAGTAAAACCACTTGTACTGATATTATGTGTGAAGAACATTTGTGTGTCTGTGTTCGATATTATAAATCCAGACATAATAGGGTTTCATCTCGATTTATTGGACTAGTTTTAATCACAAGCACTATCTCTGAAGCCTTGTATCAACACCTCAAACATTATATTGGCAATATTGGAGTTGATTTTGCAGTTGACACGGACGGGGCATCAAACCTGTGTGGACCTCATCTCTCACTTTACACCTTGATGAAGAAAGTCATCCTTAGTTTGTTTCTTATCAAATGCACATCATTCCTTGCATTTAGCCTGTTCTCGCGCATCTGACATCAACTTCATGATAAGAGAAAATTATAGTTTTACACAGAACTTCATAAAGGAGAGACAAAAAATGCAGATCAGTGTAGCAATCACATTGACTTGGAAAGCTGAGAGGAATCGGGCATCCTGATTATGCAAAGCTTCGTGTTAATTTGGGCTTCAGTTCCATTTATCTGGTCCTTGAGCTAGACTTTAACTACTAATTTTCTACACTTTTAGTCATTAACAGACAAAGCAATGAAAAGCTTGAAAGTGTTGAACAAAGATACCATAAATGTTTAGTGAGAGCTTACAAAGAGCTTCTATATTACATTCCTAGTATTGCTGAGACTTTTAAAAGGTGAAGAACTAGTCACTAGCATATGCACCCTTAGCTACAGACAGCCACCATTTTCAGAACTTCCATTAGTTCTAGATGACCAATTAGCTGAACTTAGTCAAATTGAAAACCAGTGGCGTCTACTGATAACCACTGACTGGTCCAGCAAGGTTTAAGAAGCCTCGACCCATGGATGGCTTCTTAAACCTTGCTGGAATCAACCTCACTGAGGACCAAATAACTCTCTTAAAACTGGGAATAAACTGTCACGTTATGTCCAGACCAAATGAGATAGCCCAGAAAGTGGAGTTGGAGATCCTATTGGACGATATATTCGACCTCGAGACGCAAAAGGAGGTTGCCACTAAAGACACATTGCAAGTGGAACTTATTGCAGAAGGAAGAAAGATTCGAGGTAACTACAGAAGCACCATACTGTCCCCTGAACTCAAAGCAGCAGCTAAGAGCCTTCGTGAGAATAAGGAGACAGTCGTCAGGAGAGATGACAACTCGCCAATATACGTTATTCTTAAAAATGACGAATATCTGGCAAAAATGAACTTTATACTCTCCGACCAAACTAAATTCCAAAGGATAACGAAGGACACTACAGCCGAATTGAAAACAAAGGTAAACAGATTGAAATTGTGAACACCAAGAAATCCGGACTCCACCTGACAAAGGTTATCAGGGAATACAAACCTGGTTACGTATATGGGAATGTCAAGACCCACAAGCCTGGAACCCACTTCGGCTAATCATCAGCCAGATAACCACACCCACATACAGACTGGCTAAGCGACTCAACTGCCTGCTGACTCCTTATGTGCCTTGTGCTTTTAGCCTGAAGTCTCCAAAGGAATTTTGTTTATTTTTTTTTATTTTTACATGCAAGCATGCAAGTTAAAGACAATAAATACAATAAAACAACATAGGAAACAACAAAACAAAAAAAAAACCACCAGCCAGAAGGACCGACAGCACAGTACAACAATTAGCAAAACTGGAGAAACGCATGAGAAACACAGCATACATCAAGACAAGAATCATAACACAAAATAGAAAATATAAACAAGCAAGCAATGCAAGCAAATAAAGACAAGAAAACAGCACAGAGTAACATATGAAACAAATCAAACAGAAGAACCAGCCAGAAGGACCGACAAACAAGCACATCATGAAGTACAACATGAAATATAACACAAGAAAATCATAACATACAACAAGCCATAAATAAAAAATAAAAATAAAAAACAATACAACATGTAAGGCATAAATATAACAATGGGGGCAAAGTAACAACACAAAAACAAATACATGAATACGCACACCACGCACACCAAAACCACTGGCCTCGCAACAAAGGGAGAGGCATGGGCACATAATACAATAGGGCAAACAAACAGCCAGAGGGGCACACAACACTACATAAAGCAAATAAACAGGAAATCAGCGGACATACTTGCCCGGGATCACGACCCGTAGGAACCGTACATTGAATGCTTCCCAGAGTATCCACCACCAAGGGTCCCGACCATCCACGGGGAAAGCCATGAACCAGAACCTTGGCAACAAACACCCGCAAACAGGGGACCCAGATGGCATTGCTTATGAGGCGAGTAGTTGCCCCTCTCCCCCACATGCAGGGAACCTGCCCACTATGAAAGTTCTCCGGCTCGTCAGACAGCATTAACTAGGCAATCGCTGTCCAGTGACCCAGCGGGCGACATCAGACGCCGGCAACACGTCCCCCAGGGCCCCAACGTTCATTCTCACACAAGTGAACCTGACAGAGGGCACCACCACAGGGGCACCTGCGGCCACGGGCACACCACCAGACGACTGCAGGGAACCTGGACGGCGCGCATCCTTCTGTAACGTCACGACTAGGCCACGCCCAGCACCAGTATCCACACCATCCCTGGCAGCGGAAGCCACCACCCCCCACGCATAGCATTTCGGGCAATCTCATTATCTTCACATAAGCTAAGGAGAGTATATAGTAAGTATATTTTATAGTTAATATACTTGCTACAAGCTATTAAGCTTTGCGTTTAATCCTTTACGGGTATGTCAGGGCGCATCCGATCCCTAGATCAGATGTGCCTTTTTATCTGTGCAAATAGTATCTGCTATATTTTGCCCCCAGATGGCCAGCTGTATGTGGGGACCATTGCGGACTTCGCTGGGCTGGAGCCTCTCATTTACCGCGAACCATTGCGGACAGAGCAGTACGATCTCTCCACCTTAAATTGTAAGTTTAGAACTGCTCTCAATAGGTTATTTATTTTAGTTTTCTTAATTGAATGATTTTATATCTACAATAATGTATGTATGTAGGTATGATTACTGAAATACGTATGTATTTTTTTCAGCTCCTAACTTCGTGAGCTCTTTTGCGCTGGGAGACTTTGTATACTTCTTTTTCCGGGAGATCGCTGTTGAATACCTCAATTGTGGCAAGGTAAGCACACCTCCCTAACACCTTCAGATTTTGGACATTAGGAACCAAAATTAAGCAAAGTTTATTCAGGTCATGTTGGTTATGCTAAGTAAAGTAGTTATAAATAATTGTTGGATTGTGTATGAGAATTGTACAGCAGCCCGTCCCGTCCTCAGAGCAAATCCTATACCTTGAGAAACTACACTCCCCCTTTAAAACCACCTCGATAGTTATTAGATACGTTATTTGTGATGGTCTGAAAGCATATTACGGTTCCAGTAATAGTCTACATGAAAATGACATGGGAACCTTTGTCCTAAACCGAGATTATTCCTAAGTTATAACTTTAATGTATGTACCAAAAATCGTTGGTTTTAAATAAAAGTGTATGCTGAAAAAGTTTTCTTTTAGGAATTTTGTGTTCTGTAAACAGAATTCTCGGGTACACATTAAATGTTATTAAATTCCATATTTCACATTGTCAGTAATACACCGAATTAGCCTAACCTAGCTTAACCTAGCTTGCCTACCCTTGCCTCACAAGTCCAGGCTGGACTTGGGGGAGTAGAACTCCCAGAACCCTTTCCAAGTATGCTCCAGGTATGCCTAACCTTTCCTAACCCTAACCTACCCATAGATAGAGAATACATAATAGCACTAATTATGTAGTCCTTCCAAATCCATTCTGTTGAGCATTCTACTCCCCGAGGGCAGGTTGTGTACAGAGGCTCAAATTAGAGTTTGTGAAATTGTACTTCTGTCAGTTTCAAGATTTTAGAAGTGGCCTGAAGGGAGCTGAGCAAGATAATATGAATGGATAAGGAAATTATGTACAAAGTGTATGAACTTTAAAAAGCTTCATTACTGTCTTTCATATAATTTTTACAAAACTCTCCTCACCGTTTCAGTCACTTGTATGTGGTAACAGAACAAAATATAATTCAAGACTAGAACACAATGTGTCTGGAACCAGTATCATTGCATGTAGATTAATTATTTAAATAATTTTCTTAAAATAACATGATTATCATTATTGGTTTTACCAATTTGGAATCTGGTATACTGTATATAAAGGGATGTAGATTTGTCTGAACTAATAATAATAGTAGTAATAATAATAATAATAATAATAATAATAATAATAATAATAATAATGTAAATACCAACATGAGAGTAGATTATACTTGTAGAAGACATTTCATTTGTAAGGACTTCATCAAGCTTAATAAAAAAAAAATGGTTTATAAGGGCTTTATAAATACTGTACATTTAGGCACATTAATTTAGTACATAAACGTCATTTTATTTCTGTATTAACAAATTTAGTGGTACATCTACATTTGGCATAGAGAGGCACGTAATCAGTAGCCTGCTCTTGCAAATTTTAAATAGATTGGTGAGGATGTTCTCAAGAACACGTGTGTATAAAGTAATTGTAAAGCTACCTCATACCGATAGGTCTGAAGGGTCTAATGCCTTGGACAGTCAATAATATAGGGTGCGAGATCTTGACTCGGTTCCTGTTCACATAGTTTACACATGGAGAGCTCAGGATTGGGAGAATAGTCACTTGCCTATCTACATCCTTAGTGCTCTAATTACTTCATTTATCACCTTCCCTTTTATGGAAGGTGATAAATAGTTAAAAATGCAACTACTTCCTTTGTGCACCCAAATAATAATTTGTAATAATCTTTTATATAAAAACATACAGTACATAAGTATAATGTGTGGTCATGGTTTCTTATGGTTGAGGAACTTCAGAATCAAATTTGTATCATATGTATAAGGTGAGAATAAGTGTTTGTGTTTATAGACGTTGTACTCTCGGGTGGCTCGGGTGTGTCGCCACGACAAGGGAGGACCTCACAAGTTCCGGAATAAGTGGACCTCCTACCTCAAGTCCAGACTCAATTGTTCTGTCTCTGGGGATTTTCCCTTCTACTTCAATGAGATCCGTGAGTTGAAAAAGATTTTTATATTTTACTTAAAATTAGTTGAACAAAGGCAAGTGTACATTTATGGAGAAGCAGGAAAAATGTGTATCGTGAGCTTATCTATAAGTTTTACCTCAATCTTTTCCACTCCAGCATATTAAAAAAAAATTTGAACTTCTATTTTATATTTCCCCTTATGCTAATTAGGCAGCTTATGTTGATAGGCATTTTGGAAGAAAATATTTCGGTACCCTAGTAATTAAATTTAATTATGCAACAATAATTTATATCTTAATTAGCATTAGAAAATCTTATGATCATATAAATTTAACTACAGTACTGTTCATGTATATTGTTAATTCTGAATTTCCAGCCTCATAGTTTTAATTTGTCAATATGACTTAAGTAAATGCACTACAATACATATTCTGATTTATATTTGAAAGCAGCACTTATTATCCAAGTTTTCCAGTGTACTGTATTGTGTATTCAATTCAATTCTTAAATTATATGAAAGATCTTTATTTTTTTGTTAGCCTATGTACTGCATTTTTTAAGACATGGACAGAATGCAGTTTAATTTAGATATTATTACAATTATTGTAATACTAGAGAAACAAATTTAAGAACAGCTAGCCATTGCCATAAGAGTTAATTTATAAGGGCTTAGCACATTTGAACTAATTTACAGAGGCAACAACAGAACCAGTTGAAGGACGCTATGGAGGCCATGCCACAACTCTTCTCTATGGTGTCTTCACTACCCCAGAAAATTCCATTCCGGGTTCTGCTGTGTGTGCATTTACGTTCCAAGATATAATGGACACTTTTGAAGGTCCATTCAAGGGCCAGGCTTCTGTAAATGCCAACTGGTTGCCAGTCCAGGGAACTAAGGTAAATTTAAGTATGCAGCTAAACGTCATCTTCTATAAATGTGAGTTCTTGCATGAATTGAAAGTTTATTGTTGATTCAGGACCTATTCAACATATAAGACAAGGTGAGAAGTAAGCTTTGCATTTCAGTTACAGTAGACACAAGATATAATTTCTATAGTGTGACAGTTATTGTGCATTACAGGATAGTACATTGAGTTTTACATAGATAGGAATAAGTTTTTGAGTTTTACATTGAGTTTTACATTGATAGGAATAAGCACCTCAGTACTCCCTGTAGCTCTCCACTGTAGCTTATACATTTATTATACAGTAAATGCATTAATATTTAATAATTAATAGTTTTGAGTAAATTTTGTGAAAAAACCAGCGTTGAATGTAATGAAACGCCATTTTCTGGGTGAGTCCCGGAGGCTCCCCGGAGCTATCCCAGGCTGATATGCTAATGTCAGACTTTGGCATCAGTCATGTGTATGGAGTTCTTAGGCCTACCGGGGACCACGGCCAGAACCGGGCCCCCTCAGAGAGGCAAGGGGAGCAATGGCCTATAGAAGCCCCCATGTAGTTGGAAGCATTCTATGTCTGCCATCGACCGGAACTGGCACCCAGAAAGGTAAGCGCCCCAAAACAAACCCCTATTCTGGTTAAAATTGCTACCAAAAACCGAACTAGTGGATAGAACTCCCCAACCGAAAACAAGCAAACTAGTGTGACGTCACACACTGCCGTGCCGCTGTCTGCGCAGCTCCCCCCTCCCCGGGAGGGGGAAGGGGGAGCCCCAGACCCCCCACGCCGGCTACCCACACCTCAGTTCTTGAGGCTGGATGTCAAAAACGCGAAAAACCGCCGACCAGAGGGAGGGAGGGATGCCGGGGAGCCTCCGGGACTCACCCAGAAAATGGCGTTTCATTACATTCAACGCTGGTTTTCTGGGGGGAGCCCCGTCGGCTCCCCGGAGCTAACTACCCACAGACAGAAAAAGAGGGACTTACCCGGGAGGCGGTCGTCGCTCACCCCTCAACTCGAAGCCGAGACAACTGGCTGCAACCGCCGACCCAAAGCAACACAGGCCCGACGAGGCCCAGGGACATTCACAAGGTAACGAGCAGCCAGGACCCTGTTCGACTGCCAAAATCCCCGCGCCCGAATATCAGACCAAGACATATTCCCAAAGACGGCAGCAAGAACCGCGAACTTACGAACGTCATGGGCACGGGGATAGACCGCAGGCTGGCTGGACCTAATAACCCTGCGGACGACCTGAGAGACCCGAACCCGCGAACAGGGAAGAAGGGAAACCGGATCAACCCACAGCGCGTCCCCGGACACAGAAGCTGTGGCGCGCAAATAACGGCGAAGCGCCGCAACCGGACACAAAACATGATGCACCCCCGGCCTGACCAACCAAGCATCAACCACCCATGGACCCCTCCAGAACGCAGCAGTCTCATTCTTCGCCAGAAAAGAAGGAGACGGCTGCAAACGAACAAAACTATCACCACGACCAAAAGAGCAGAAACCCCTGCGCCGGAGGAGAGCATGAAGCTCCCCTACCCGACCCCCAGAGGCCAAAGCCAACAAGAAAAGTGCCTTGGAAAAACAATCCTGGACCGAAGGGGCCACAACGAAACGAGGAGATGAAAGGAAAGCGAGCACTCTGTCCAAAGACCAGGACGGCTCAGGCGACGCATGAGCAGGCCGGAGGTGAAACAATGCACGAGACAGCTTGCGAAACGGCGCAGACGTAACATCGATACCGAAAGCAAGCTGAAGCGGCTCCGCCAGCGCCGCACGATACGAAGCGACAGTGTTAGGCATAAGATGACGGTCCTGAAACAACCACGAGAGGAAGGACAAGACCACCCAAACAGACAAGGAGCTAACACGACGAAGACGCAAAAAGAAATGGAAGGACCGCCAGGAAACTTCATACTGCCGCCGAGAAGAAGCCCTCAGGTGGGACACCAACAAGGAGGCCACCTGATCACCATAGAGATGATGATAGACTCGAGTCAAAAAAACCATACGCGAAGACTCGAGAAGATCGAACCAGCTACGTGACGTACCGGCCCGATCTGCTGAAAGAGGCGGAGCCGCGGGAAAACCCTCGGGTTCGGACACCGAGCAACCAGCGCCTGAAACCAAGCAAACTTCTAAAGCTGAACCCCAGGGACGTGTACACTCACGGGGACCTAGCAGGGGGCGCCATCGAGGAGAACAGTGGAAGGGCAAAAACAAACTGAATAAAATGACAGAACCCCCCACCAGGCAAAAACAAAAAGAAAAACAAAACCCCGCAAGAGGACAGCGAACCCCAAGGAACACAGCCGGCCGCGATGTCGGGAAATACAAGCTGAGCAGCACCCTGCGCCCCAACCAGTGCAAACTGCCTCTTACCTGCCGGTAACAAGGGAGAACAGAACACCCAAGAGCCCAACAGGCGGCCGAAAAACCGAAAGGTAAAACAGACCAGCAGAGGCAGACCCCGAGGAGCCTGTGGAAGATGGCCCCAAGCCCCAAGGGCAGTACTTACAGGGCACCTAGGGAAGGCAACCCTAGGCGCATGCAGCCCGAGTACTGAAGATAACTCCTGGCTCTCGCACCCACAAAACTAACACCACACGCAAAGCACAGTGCAGTAGCGACACCGGAGCCAGAGCACACGACCATCGCCTATAGCATCAGCCTCAAGAACTGAGGTGTGGGTAGCCGGCGCGGGGGGTCTGGGGCTCCCCCTTCCCCCTCCCGGGGAGGGGGGAGCTGCGCAGACAGCGGCGCGGCAGTGTGTGACGTCACACTAGTTTGCTTGTTTTCGGTTGGGGAGTTCTATCCACTAGTTCGGTTTTTGGTAGCAATTTTAACCAGAATAGGGGTTTGTTTTGGGGCGCTTACCTTTCTGGGTGCCTGTTCCGGTCGATGGCAGACATAGAATGCTTCCAACTACACGGGGGCTTCTATAGGCCATTGCTCCCCTTGCCTCTCTGAGGGGGCCCGGTTCTGGCCGTGGTCCCCGGTAGGCCTAAGAACTCCATACACATGACTGATGCCAAAGTCTGACATTAGCATATCAGCCTGGGATAGCTCCGGGGAGCCGACGGGGCTCCCCCCAGAAAAGTAACCTTTCCAAGTTACATGCTGTTAAGACAAGAACATGCTTGTCTAAGGTCTAAATAACATCTTGGTTTCAGATTTTGTGTACACTGTAGTTTGAATTTTTTCTCAGTCTGACCAAGCATTCTGGTTGAGTGAATCAGCCAGGCTGTTTGTGCTTACAAATTGCATTTCTACATAGGTGCTACATCCTGGCTGATTAAGGATGCTGTACAGGAATACTCAACTACCTTGTTGAGATAGGGGTCTGTTGGTAGTTATATTTGAAGGAAGATATTCAGTTCATTTCAAATGTTTTGTTCATAAATGTTTGTAAATTTATAGTTAGATTAGTTTACATAAATTTAGATAAATTATGTTAACCAAACCACACACTAGAAAGTGAAGGGACGACGACGTTTTGGTGTGTCCTAACAAACGTGACCTAATATAAGCTTACCCTTTCATTTACCTTTCTTTCTCTTTCCTTCATTCTTTTTCTTTGCCTTGTTTTCTCTTACGATCCCTTGCTTATTACTATTACAATCACCTCTTATTCCTATTAATATCTCCTTCTTATTGGATGGTTATAAATAGGAGCGGCTTTGTATGGCCCAATAGGCCTTCTGCAGTTACCTTTGTTCTTATGTTATGTTCTTATTCATATTACTATCTCCTTTATTACACCTTATCTTTCGTACCTTTTGCCTTGCTTTTTCTTCTAAGATTTTCTTCTCCTCACCTCTCTTGCCTATTTATTGCCTTGCTCCTTCCCTTATCAAAATCAACTTGAGAATGGTCCAGGACGGACTGAAACGTCATCGTCCCTTCACTTTTTAGTGTGTGGTTTGGTCAACATATTTCAGCCATGATATTGTGACTCCTCGTCTGCATTTAGATAAATTATTTACCTAAGAGAAAGTCATAATACTATCATAACATGTATATACTATCTATAATTATATACTGCATGTTCAAGATTTAGATATAACATTTATCAATGCTTTAAAACTCACTACAGTTGTCAAATTGAGAATCAACAACTATGTTCATAACTAACATAAATCATTACAATAGTGGCTGAACAAGTGTACATCAGGCTAAATCAAACTTACAATTTTGGTACAAAGAGCTTACAATTTGAAAGGCAATACAGTGTATATATTAGAAATCAATGGGTAGTTTTCTGTTAGAATAGTAAGACATATTGACACATTTTATATCACAAAATTAGATTGACGAGAAGACAATATAAAGAAATAACCTAATAATTGAAAAGATTTAGGTCTTTATTATTAATTGAATTATCTCAGTGTATTGTAATTTTCATATTCCTACTTTCAATTGGAGTTACATTGTTTTAGGCTGCTACTCTTCCTCTCACTCATCAGAACTTGTTTGTGCTATATGTACCCTGAGTTAGGCAACTGTTGTGGGTTGCATGCTGGAGGTCAGTGGTTGGATTGACAAGCCTGACAGATTTCCCAGACAAAACCATGCACAACCTCTGAGTCATGTAGCTTGTGTATCATTTTGTATAGTGTGCAGAACATTGTAGACTTGAGCAACTACTGAAAGATAATATTGAAAAGTAATTATAAATATCACTGCAGTGACGAGTAAAGACATTAGTCCATCTGTCAATATAAAATGACTATATGAGAATGATCAACAAAGTTATGTGCACCAGATTATTGGGACATCTTGGAAGGATAGGGTGCAACATCACCTTGATATGTTGGAAATTAGTGAAACTAACTACTGAAAATTACTTGCTTATATGAATGGCAGTACTACAGTTCTTACCAAACACAATCAGGAGGTTATTATTCACAAGTGCTCATAAGGAGTTAAATGCTGATGCAGGGTCCCAGTAGTACAGTTGGGTTTGCTCTCGGCTCACAATTGGGAATCCCAGGTTCGAATCCTGGCCAGGACAGAAATGGTTAGACCCATTTCCTTTCGCCTAATACTTCTGTTTACCTAACAGAAAATAAGTACCCGGGAGATAGTCAACTGTTGTGGAGTTGCATCTTGGGGAGGGTCAGTAGTCTAACCTTGGAGAGGGGGGCGAGGATTCCTCGGTATAAGCCTAATGTGTACGTACATGGGCTGCATATCTCCAATAAAATTAATTATATTATACCCATGTGACGAGGTTCAGCCACTATTTAATTTAATATGCCTTTGCCCGTTGGAGAGGATTGATACAAATAAATAAAAAAATTTACTTTGGAAGCTTAAAAATAAAATTTCTCTTCTAAGTGTGAAAATATTAGTAAGCCTCAAAATGATAGGTTCTTTGACTATTTTTAGCCATAGGAATTTGGGAACATGATCTTAATAATCTGTTGATTTTGCAGCAGGATCATTTGTTATTACAGGTACCTGAACCAAGACCAGGTCAGTGTGTGAAAGATTCAAGCACACTACCAGATGTCACCCTAAACTTTATTAAAACTCATTCACTGATGGATGAAGCAGTGCCAGCTTTCTTTGGACAACCTATAATCATCAGCACAAGCTTCCAGTAAGTTGCTTCTTATCCTGAATGTTAATAATTTATGAAGAATTATACATTGTGCATGAATTATACCCGGTAGTTATATATAAGATTTATTGTAGTAGGATCAGAGAAAAGATACAGTAAATCCATTTTTGTTTGGATTTACTGTATCTTTTCTTGTTTGTTTCTTGAAATGTTTCTTCTCCCTTAAACATTTTCTGAGCCGTTATATTCAGCTGCTCCCTCAAGTAAGATTTTATGTATTCTTGTACATGGGTTATGCAGTCAGGCAAGACAACATACACTATGGCGCTACACAAAACTTTCAAGCATTACTGTAGAATCATATTGTCCTGAGGCATTGGAGAAATAACACAGCTCAGAAATGACACAAATTTTTTCACAAAAATTAAATCCCCTTCCAAGCCTTAGCTTATCATTACAGTCGACTGCTTAGTAAATCTTACCAACTGCCACCAGGTGGCAGTAACTTTCTCACACACGAGTTCATTGATTCAAGCCAGATCAAGTACTTCCTAACTGTACTCCAGACATTGAGTTACCAATTGCCTTGCATTGATTTTGGGGATCAACGTCCCTGTGGCCCTGGTCCCTGACCAGGCCTCTTGGACCTGGACCTTCAGTGAATATTCTTTTCAGCTAGAAACATGGTTTATCGCACACTCTAAGCCAAATATTTATGGGTTACACTTCTATATGCCCATATAAAACTGTATGTGTAATTACCTAAGTGTAGTTAAAGGATGAGAGCTACGGTCTTGGTGTCCTGTTTTCCCAGCACTCTTTGTCATATAACCCTTTGAAACTACTGACAGTCTTGGCCTCCACCACCTTCTCACCTAACTTGTTCCAACCGTCTACCACTCTGTTTGTGAAAGTGAATTTTGTTTATATTTCTTGGGCATCTATGTTTAGTTAGTTTAAATCTATGACCTCTTGTTCTTGAAGTTCCAGGTCTCGGGAAATCCTCCCTATCAATTTTATCAATTCGTGTTACTATTTTGTACGTAGTGATGATATCGCCTCTTTTTCGTTTTTCTTCTAGTTTTGGCATATTTAATGCCTCTAACCTCTCCTTGTAGCTCTTATTCTTCAGTTCTGGGAGCCACTTAGTGGCATGTCTTTGCACCTTTTCCAGTTTGTTGATGTGCCTCTTTAGATATGGGTACTATACATATTCCAGTTTTGGTCTAACAAATGTCTTGAACAATTTCTTTAGTATTTTGCCATCCATGTATTTAAAAGCCATTCTGAAGTTAGAAAGTGTAGCGTAGGCCCCTCGCACAATATTCTTAATGTGATCCACAGGTGATAGTTTTCTATCTAGAACCACGCCTAGATCTCTTTCTTTATCAGACTTCTTTAAAGATTTCTCACATAATTTATAGGTTGTGTGGGGGTCTATGTTCTCCTATTCCACATTCCATAACATGGCATTTATTTACATTAAATTCCATTTGCCAAGTGGTGCTCCATATACTTATTCTGTCCAGGTCATTGAGTACTCACCTGTGTGTGTGTATTTACTATTTGTGTGCAGAATCGAGCAATTAGCTCTTGAACCCCGCCTTTCTAACCAATCTATTTTCCTCTTGTTTTATTTGCTTGATACATGCTTGATGGGGTTCTGGGAGTTCTTCTACTCCCCAAGCCTGGCCTGAGGCCAGGCTTGACTTGTGAGAGCTTGGTCCACTAGGCTGTTGCTTGAAGCGGCCTGCAGGCCCACATATCCACCACAGCCCGGTTGGTCCAATACTCCTTGGAGAAAATAATCTAGTTTTTCTTGAAGATGTCCACTGTAGTTCCCACAATATTTCTTATACTCGCTAGGAGGATGTTAAACAACTGTGGACCTCTGATGTTTATACAGTGTTCTCTGATTGTGCCTATGGCATCCCTGCTTTTCACTGGTTCTATACCGATACTATACTGAGTGCCTGTGCTACTGGCACCTTTGCATTTCTTTATAAATATTGAATTCCATGAATTTGGACCTGGAGCTGAGTGCATGGGCATGTTTTCAATTTCTCTTTCAAAATCTTCAACGCTCGTGTTTCGATGCGTGTCGAACCCCTTTCGTGTCAGGGGTTTCGATATCATGCATAAAGAAGCTGTCCAGCTCTTCCACTTTCATGCTGTTTATTAGAGTGCTAATCATGTTCTCATACCGCTCTTTTAGGATTTCACTATTTTCTTTGTCATCCTTAGTGTATGAACTTTCACTCGTATGAATAGGTCCAATACTGGTAGTGGTTTTTGCTTTTGATTTTGCATATGCAAAGAAATATATTTTTTTTTAATTGCTTTCTGTTCTAGTTGCCTTTCTTCAATCTGATATGAGTGTTTCAGTTTCTGCTCAATTTCTTCAATCTCTGTATAAATTATTTCTCTTTTGTAGGAAAAGTTATGTCTGCTTAAGCATTTCCGTATTTTTCCTTCTTTTATAGTGTCGTCTGCGTTCTCTTTCTACTTTGGACCTATTTCTGGCTTTCCTCAAAGGAACACATTCCAGACAGACTTTATATGCTTCTGAAGTCAGTTTTTCTATCCCTTTTGTAGAATTTTTATAACTTACAACAGTTTCCCATGGAATGTTTGTAAGTTCCCTGTTTATTGTCTCCCAGTCTATCCTTTTATTATTAAAATTGAATTTACTGAATAACCCCTTTCACTTGTTCATTGTTTTAGGTCTATTCTGAGTACTGATGGTAGTTTGCACTTCAATGAGCTTGTGATCCGAGTATGTGATATCTGAAATCGTAATGTCCCTGATTATGTCTTCATTGTTTGGGATGACCAGATCTAGAATATTTTTGGTTCTAGTTGGGTATAGTTAAGGGTTAGTATTTTGTAAGTTGTGATCATATCACCTCTTTTCCTTCTATCTTCTAGTTTTGGCATGTTTAACACCTTTAGTCTCTCCTTGTAACTCTTGTTTTTCAGTTCTGGAAGCAATTTTGTAGCATGCTGGTGCCCTTTTTCCAGTTTATGTGCTTTTTGAGATTTGTGCACATGCAACTGCTGCATATTCCAATTTTGGTCTCGCAAAAGTCATGAACAGTTTCTTTAGTATTTCACCATCCATATAATTAAAAGCAAGCCTGGAGTTGCAAAGCGATGCATATGCTCCTCTCACAATGTTCTTTGTGTGTTCCTGTGGTGACAGTTTACTATCCAAAACCACCCCTAGGTCTCGTTCGTTATTAGAGTGCAATAATTCCTTTCCGCATAATTTGTATGTTGTGTGTGGTCTATTTTCTTCATTTCCACATTCCATAATATGGCATTTATTAACATTGCTTTCCATTTGTCACTTGACACTCCAAGAACTTATTTTTATCTAGATCGATTTGAAATGCATTACAATAGTCTTCCCCAGTATCTTAGCATCATCCACAAACATATTCATATAATTCTGTATTCTTTCTGGTAGATCATTTATGTAGATGATGAACATTACTGGAGCAGGAACTGAACCCAGTGGTACTCCACTAGTAACACTCCTCCAGTCATATACATTGTCTGTGATTACTGCCATCATCTGTTTGTCAGAAAAATTTTCATCCATGTCAGAAGTTTCTCTCACTCCTCCAGCATGTTCCAGTTTCCAGAACAGCCTCTTGTATGGGTGTGTGTGTGTATGTGGTGCTACTAGTTACTGCATGTCCCTAAATCTTCTGGATTCTGCTTTTAGGTCAGTATTGATGTGAATAGCTATAGCTTAGCTCTCATGACAATGCCATTTCCTTCACGGTCCACTAGTCATAGATTTTTAAGTCTGTGCACAGGGTACAATTTGTCCTTCCCTCACCTGTGTGGTGTCAGCATGGATCATCCTGTGACTGAAAGTGTGCCTTCATGGAGTGGGTGACTTTTTATTTTCATTTTATGTCCACAAGCATCCCTTTCCTTCCTTTTTGGGCATACTGATAGTTTATGGATACTTGAGCACTTATGCTTTGGTAACCAGGCTTCTTCCTGGTATTGTGGTTAGGGTTGGAGGATCGAGTGACCTGTTGCTGATGGCTGATTAGACCTGTTATGGCTGATGTCCTTGTTAAACAGAACAAAGAAGAAATACTGCCTCGATTTGGTGAATCTCTTTGGTTCAGTTACATTAATATAAACTTAATGTGTTCTGGTGTTTGGCAATTTAGAGAAGCCCATCACTGATAGTATACTTTGCATCTGTTGATGGGTGACTTGCTGGGCATGTTCTTACTTATACTTTAATTCCTTCTGTGTTTTTAGACATTCAGTTGGTTTCACCTTGGGTTGTCAAGTGTTACTCTGGTTAAATCTACAATTCAGTGGGTCACTTCATGAAATCTTGGGTTCATGTATGGGCAAAACATAAACAAAGAAATGGGTAATACAAAGGCTCACAGATGCTGCCACAAGGCCAAAGACTGCCTTGACAAAATAAGCCTAAAACTGCTTTGATAAGGGCATAGTAAGTTATTGTTAATTTTTGTAGATTGTCTTAGCATTCTATGCAGTGGTGCTGTTGGGAGTTTGAAAACTTATGTCTTATATGAAAACTTATATATGATGAAAACTTATATGTCGCAATATAGTTGTGACATATAATATGTCGCAATTATATTTAAAATTTCTTGGGATTTTCCTAAATACTTTTATATCTGGTTTATATGAATTAATGTGTATACCTAAATCTTAACCTTTACTATTTCTAATATTCTCTAAGGTGTAAATTTTCTTATTAATTATCAACATAAATTACAGTTTTATTGGCCGTTTCACATCTATAGCAGTGGACGCACAAGTAAGAACACCAGATGGAAAGTCCTATGATGTCCTCTTCATAGGTACAGGTAGGTAGTAGAAGCTGTGTATGGTATAAATCACAGATTATAAACATTTACATATACAAGAATTGAAATGAATATGTAAATTGTATTTACAAAATGCAAATTTATTCTGATCTGTATTAATGTCATTAATTTTGCAGATGATGGCAAAGTGATAAAAGCTGTCAACACAAAATCAGCTGACTCATATCAAGAAGTAGAGCCATTTATCATTGAAGAGATATCTGTGTTTCCATCTGATATTGCCGTAACTTCTCTACAAGTGATCAAACCAAGAGGAAAGCAACCACGTTTGCTAGTTGGATCACGTTCCATGATTCATTCAATTTCCTTGAATCGCTGTTACACTGACAAGAGTATATCTTGCAGGTATAATCAATCTTCTCTTTATTGTTATTAGAAATGGGTTTTATTCATAACACTAAATTTGATGATCATAGTCTTACATGGATATAAGACTAAGGAATAATTATTCTACTAATGGTGTCTTGTAGCAAAGTTGTCAGAACAGTTAACACACAATCAAATGATACCGGATTCAATACCCACATAGGATGAGACATTTAGGTGCATTTCCTTATACCTGATGTCTTAATTCACTTAGCAGTAAACAGGTACTTGTTAATTATGAACTTTTTGTACGTTGCATCCTGGAAAAGATCATTCATTGGTCTAAGGGGACAGTGATCAGCTCAACAGGCTTCATATCCCAGACAATATTAAATCATTTCCTTCTGCTTTTTCTTAAAGGGTGGTGAATGTAGAAGAGGGCTCCGACTTGGAGCCCTCTGTCGGGGGTTTCCCGGGACTCGGGGAGGGGGAATCTGCTTGGAGCGCTGGGACTCTTTTTGACCTTGTTTAGGACCTTATGTCTTCTGGGCAGGGATTGTTGCTGCTGGGAAGAGGGTTTTTGTTCCCACCTTCCCTTCTGAATTGGGAATTGGTATTCCTGTATTTGATGACATGGTTTATGCACCCTCACATTGGATGCATCCATCTTATGCTTGGATGTTTTGTACTAGAAAAAACTAAACAACACGCAAACAATGAATGACTAAATATATTGTCTCTCATGTGTGATTCAATTGTGATTCAAAGACCATTTAATGCACTTTATTTTGCAATAAATGTCTTCATGCACACTGACATCAATGTGCATGGAGTTCTTGCCTACTGGGACCACGAACCAGAACCTGGCCCCCCTCAAAGAGGCATGAGGAACAATGGCCTATAGAAACCCGTGTGGTTGGGAGCATTCTATGTCTGCCATCGACCGGGTCTGGCATCCAGAAAGGTAGGTGCCCCAAAACAAACCTCCTATTCTAGTGAAAATATTGCTACTGAATGCTGAACAAGTGGACAGAACTCCCCAAATGAAAATTAGCAAACTTGCATGATGTCATCACATTGCCGCACCGCTGTCTTTGCAACCCCACCCTCTCCCCGGGAGGGGAAAGGCGGAGCCCCAAACCCTTGCGTCGGTAATCCACCCTTCAGTTCTTGGCTGATGTGTTGCTGGCAGGTTGTTTGCCTCTGGCTCAGGATTTTGTGTCAGTTTCTGTGCCTTGTGGCTTAGTCCTGTCTTTACGGTCGGTGTGCAAGCCAGGAACTCAGTCAGCTGAGTTTTTTGATTACCCCTGTTTGCCTCTGGGTTGCGGGTAGTTTGTCATTTGTTGGGGCGCAGGGTACAGCACAGCTTGTTATCACCTCTCATAGTGGCCGGCTCTGTTCTGCCTGGGCACGTTGCCCTCTTGCTGGGTTTTCTTTTTCATTTTGTTTTCTCTTCATGATGGAGGGTCTGCCTCTTGGTTGGTCATTCCCTATTGTTGTTGGTGTCCTCCGCTAGATCCTCATGAGTATACACGTCCCGGGGGTGCAGCTTTTAGCAGTTTGCTTGGTAATTTTGGGGTGCTGGTTAGCTGTACCCCTGCCTGGGCTTCCCTTAGCATGTTACCAAGGCTAAGGGCTCTGGGAAACCCCGCGGGGGTTTCTTGGTCTGATGGATGCAACCCCTGAGTCCCCTCTCACTTCGTGCGAGGTTGACGGTTGCTCTGTCCCCTTGTCTTAGGGTGACAATCACCTGTTGTGCCTCCGCCATGCTGCCTGCCGAGTCAGTGATTCTTTTGACCCGGAGTCATGCGACATTTGTTGTTTGTACGTTCTCCAGTTCACCCAAGCTACTGATCGTGATATGCAGGCGCAGACAGCTGAGGTGTTGTATACTAGGTTTAGGTTGTCGTAACGCGATAGGTTGGTTGCTTCCCCGGATGCCCCGAGACTGCCCTGTTTTGATTATAAGGACCCAGACTTCGGGATGGGAGTCGCTTTGACTTTGGTTCCGTCTGCTCCTTCTTGTCCTTCCCCTTCGGTTGTTCATCCGGTTCCACCCCTCTTGCTTCCAGCTCCGAAACGTCTGAGGGTTTCGGAGTTGGGGCAGGGTCTAGTTGGTGTTGAGACTCGGGTGGTCTCGGGGAAGTCCCCTTCCGGGCTGGCAGCGGAGGCATTCGAGCCTAGTCCTCGAGCCGGAGCCACTGGGTCTGACCAGTGGGCCCCCTTCATTCCTGCTTTTTCAGCTGCTCCTGCCTTTTCTTTAGAGGCGAGGGGGTTTGGAGGACGGCTCGGCTTCAGGTCCTCAGGGTGAGGTTCCCAGGGCAGAGGAGGGATTGATATGGGGGCATTGGGCCCCATTGGACCCCACCTGGGTTTTTTACCCTCGAAGTGGGGGTTTGGTGTTACAAGGAGAGGGGTTCTCTTTCGCTCCCTCTTCGTATGAATTGGATTTGGTGTCTACCCCTCCCCGGGTTGGGTTCTGTGATCCTGTTGGTTCTTTGGTCCCGCGTCCCGTCCCAAGTGGTGCGGGAAACCCTTGCGGCTTACCTCCTGCATGACCCAGATTATGCTTTTGTAATGGATCCGCATTCCTTCGTATATGGATCTTCGTGTCCTTACTGGGTTCGTTATGAAGTTCCGGAGTCTTCCTGGTTAGCAGACTGCCCTCTCTTCTTGTTGGAGGCTTGGCATATTCTGTCAATCCCGCATGCTTGAGTGGAGGGAGGCTCAGATGGCGTAGCAGGTTTTCCTGGGGGGCAAATTTGAGCATCTCGATGCGTACTTGTTCGCCTCTGCCCTTCCGTGGGATGTTGGTGTAGTGCAGCGTCATGTGCAGGTTCCTTCCCTTTCAGCTGCATTGGTCGCTGAGGATTTGCGCACGCGTGGCCTGTTGGCTTCGCCTCTGCATTTCGTCTCCTTCCTTGAGTTGTCCTTGGACTGGCTTGAGGTGGATGTGGAGCCGCTTGGGGTCACCTCTGGGTCTGGTGCGTTTCCCTCAGCGGTGCGTATGTCATCTGCTTTATTAAAACTGTTTGTGCCACTCCTGCGGGATGCGGTTTTGCGGTTTTTTGCTTCTCGACTCGCTTGTCGGCAAGTGGTGCTCGCTTCTTCCTCGCAAACCGCTTGGGCCCCCTGGCTCTTAGGCTGTCTTCACCCTTTTGTCCGTTGCTGTTTGCTGAGTCTGCGGTTGTGCAGTATCTGCATGCAGCTTCGGCTAGTTGCCGTCCTATGTCGGATTTGTTGATCCTTTGGGGGGCTCGTGGGGAACCTTCCCAGCAGGGTCATGCCAGGGCTCGGGGGTTTTTCCCGTATTGGTAAGCCAGTTGTGCCAGATTCAGTACTGGCGCAACCTTCGGTACCGTCTGTTTATGTTTGGTCCAGTGATCGTCCTGTGCGTCAGCCCTTTCTCGGTTCGTTCCATTGATGGGGCGATGGAGGAGAGGCTTGCTATATTTGCTCACGCCTGGTCCTATGGTCCTATGCAGCCTATGGTGGCATTGGGTGGCCCCTCCTCCTTCGGGGGGTTCAGGGCTGGCAAGGCAGGCCTTTTCTCCTGCACTCTGTCAGGTCGTCTCGGAGTGGGTTTGTTTGGGTGTAGTCGAAACGACCTCGTTCCCCCAGGTGGGTTTCCAGTGTGTTTCCGGACCCGAAACGGGACTACGCAGACCTCCGGTTCAATATGGACTTGTCCAGTCTGAACCCATGAGTTTATTGCCCCTCCCTTTGGATGACTACTCTATCCCAGACACGTCTTCTGTTGGAGCCAGATGCTTTGATGGTGTCCCTGGACTTCAAGGACGCGTATTGGCACATCTGGATTCATCTGAAGTTCAGGGACTGGCTAGGTTTTGTTGTGGGGCGTCAGAGTTACCACTTCCTTTGCCTTCCATTCGGTTTGAATCTGGCTCGTCGCATTTTCACATGCCTTACTTGGGTCGTGGTGGCCCGCTTGCATCTGTTAGGCATTCAAGTTCTGGCCTACCTCGAGGACTGGCTGGTGTGGGCTCCCATCCAATCCTCATGTCTGCTCACCAGGGATTTGGTTCTTTCCCAGCTTGCTGGGTTCGGGTTCCTGGTGAACTGGTGGAAGTCCCATCTGGTTCCCTCTCAGGTTTGGTCTTGGCTGGGTCATGTGTGGGACGCTCGGACCGCTTCCCTGTCTCTTCCTCCTGCGGCTATGCTTCGGCTGTGTTCTCATTTTTGTCTGTTTTTGAGGGGCTCCCGGGTCATGTGCTGGTTGTTTGAGGGTTTGTGCGGGAGCCTGAACTTTGCCATGATGGTCTACCCGCCGGGTCGGGTGTAGCTTCGTTGGCTGTTCTGTTTCCTTTGGGGACGTCCCTTCCGCCTCTCTCGAGACCACTGGGTTCGGCCTCCGGCGGCTTTGCATTAGTTGCTGCATCGCCGGGTTCCTCTTTGGGTTTTTTGGGATTAAGTGCCTTGGCGCCTATCCGAGCCCTTGCTCGATGTGTTCACGGATGCATCATCTTTGGGCTGGGGCTTTGTGATCAGTGCTCACCAGCCCGTCCTTTTGTCAGGCTTGCAGCATGGTGCGGGAGTTTCGCGACTGTGTGGATGTCGCTCCGAAGGATTCGGGTCGCTCATGGATCAATGATCCAGTTCCAATTGGACTGTTTCCCGGTGGTTCATTGCCTGAACCGCGGGGGTTCGATGCGGTCCTTGGCTCTTTGGGGCTGAATGCTTCGGGTGACTCATCTGCCGAGTTCTCGGGGTTTGGCTCTCCTGGCGGTTCACGTTCGGGGGAGTGTCAGTGTCCTGGTGGACAGCCTGTCCTGGTTCTTTCCCCTTTCCACAGAATGGACGGTCTCGGCGTGGTCGAGGCGTCTCCCAGTATACACTGTATGTGGTGCCCTTCCCCGACTGCAAGGCCGTCGGGGTCGATGCCTTCCGGCAGGACTGGGCAAGGTAGGGTTACCTATACCTCTCTCCCCGGTTCAGCTGCTGCTCCAGGTCCTGGCTCACTTGGAGACTTACCAGGAAAGAATTGTCCTTCTGGCTCCTTGGTGGCTGACCCAGCCTTGGTTTCAGGCATTGCTTGCTGGGTGTCCGAACCCAAGGGTCTTCCTGCGGCTCTGCCTCTTTCAGCAGATCGGTCCAGCCCGGTACGAGGCTGGTTCATTTTTCTCCTCGAGTCTTCGCGTCGGGAGTTTCTTACTCGGGTCTATCATCATTTGTATGGTGTGCTGGTGGCTTCATTGTTGGTCTCCCACATGCATGCTTTGTCTCGGCGGCAGTATGAAATTTTCTGGCAGTCCTTCCGGTTTTTCCTATCACTGCGTAGGCGTATTTCGGTCTTTGATGGGGTTGTCTTGTCCTTCCTTTTGTGGTAGTTCCAGGACTGTAATCTTATGCTGAATACTGTCGCCTCGTATCATGCGGCACTGGCGAAGCCGTTGCAGCTTGCATTCGGTATTGATGTTACTTCTGCTCTGTTCCTCAAGCTGTCTCGTGTGTTGTTTTACCTCTGGCCTGCTTATGTGCCTCCTCAGCCATCCTGGTCATTGGACCGGGTGCTTTCTTTTCTCTCTCTTCTCCTCAGTTTGTCGTGGCCTCTTCGGTTCAGGATTGTTTTCTAAGGTTCTTTTCCTGTTGGCGTTGGCCTTTGGGGGGTCAGGTCGGGGAGCTTCATGCTCTTCTCTGGCGCAGGGGTTTCTGCTCTTTTGGTCCTGGTAGTAGGTTTGTTCGTCTGCAGCTGTCTCCTTCTTTTCTGGCGAAGAATGAGTCTGCCGCTTTCCGGAGGAATCCATGCGTTGTTGATGCTTGGCTGGTTCAGCCAGGGGTGCATCATGTGTTGTGTCCGGTTGCGACTTTCCACTGTTATTTGGGTGCCACGGCTTCGGTGGCCGGGGATGCGCTTTGGGTTTACCCGGTTTCCTTCCTTCCTGGGTCTCCCAGGTCGTCCACAGAGTTATCAAGTATAGCCAGCCTGCGGTCTGTTCTCGTGCTCATAATGTTCGTAAGTTTGCTGCTTTCGCTGACATCTTTGGCAACATGTCTTGGGTTGACATTCAAATGCGGGGTTTTTGGAGGTCAAACAGAGTCCTGGTCACTCGTTACCCTGTCAGTGTTCCTGATCCTCATAGGGCCTGCTTTACATTGGGTCGGCGGTTGCAGCCAGTTGTCTCAGCTTCGAGTTGAGGAGCAAGGAGACCACATCCCGGCTAAGTCCCTGTTTTCTGTTATCTTTGGGTAGTTAGCTCTGGGGAGCCAACAGGGCTCCCTCTAGAAAACCAGTGTTGAATGTAATGAAATGCAATTTTCTAGGTGAGACCCAGAGGCTCCCCTGCACCCTCCTTCCCTCCGGTCGGCGGTGTTTTCGCGTGTTTTGACATCCTGCCTCAGAACTGAAGGGTGGCTCACCGATGCAAGGGTCTGGGGCTCCCCCTTCCCCCTCCTGAGGAGGGGGGGGAGTTTGCACAGACAGTGGTGCAGCAACATGATGACATCATACTAGTTTGCTAATTTTCATTTGGGGAGTTCTGTCCACTCGTTCGACTTTCAGTAGCAATATTTTCACCAGAATAGGGGTCTGTTTTGGGGCATCTATCTTTCTGGATGCCAGACCCGGTCGATGGCAGACATGGAATGATTCCAACCACATGGGGGTTTCTATAGGCCATTGCTCCTCATGCCTCTCTCAGGAGGCCAGGTTCTGGCTCGTGGTCCCCGGTAGGCATAGAACTCCAATCGAATTGACTGATTTGACAGTCTAATACATACATATCAGCTCAATAAAGTCCGGGGAGCCTCCGGGACTCGCCCAGAAAATGAGGTTTTATTACATTCAACGCTGTTTTTTTTTATTTTTTGCTCACAAAGGGGTTGTTAGTTATTAAAAGGTGTGCAGCCCAGGGGTTAGTGACAGTGGGCAGGCCACAGTAATAATTCAAGTTGTCAGGGAACAGGAAGCCTATACTTAGGCTTTTGAAGGCCCCTTCAGGTAGAACTACTGACCCTCCCTAGGATGCAACCCACAACAGTTAGCTAACTCCCAGGTACCTATATGCTGTTAGGTAAACAGAGGCATCACCTGAAAGTAAGTGTGCCCAGCCATTTCTGTTCCCCCTGGGGATCGAACTTTGGATCCTTGATTGTGAGTCAAGAACATAGATGAGAGGAGATCCTTGACTGGATCTGTTAAGATACAGTATTCTATGAAAATACTTACTACAGTACTAGAAAGTTAGATAAAATCAGGCATTTCTTGGGTAGTTTAATACAGACTAGTGAAAATTCTAATATTGTTACTGTATACATATAATGTGCTTTATATACATTTTATATTTGATTAATGTTATTATTTTCAGTGAGTGTGTTGCTTTACAAGATCCTTACTGTGTCTGGGACAAAAATAATCGTAAATGCCGCATGCTGGGTGGTGGGAAAGAGATGATCCAAAATATCAGTGATGGTGTTCATAGTGATTGTGGAAAACCAGAGAAGAAAACTCAAAAGCCATCACCTTCTGCCTCGGTTAATCCCGGTGCATCTGGCACTCCAATTCCTATTACTCCGGAGGATGATCTAGGTAAATGCGGAAAGATGTTTTATAGGTGTTTTAAATAAAAATATGAACTACTGTATACAAAAAATTGTCCCCAGAACAGAAAATGTAAACATCTTTTAATTACTATGAGTGAGTTTTAAAGTTGTCTGTATGTGTAAGTGTTACCCAATAATTTTTAGTGTATAGCAGGTTGGTGTCATATGCTTTTACCCTGTATGTAAAAGTTTGGAGGAATGAGGGAAAAACTTACATAATGTACTCAGGAATGATTGCTTAAAGATATTATATTTGAGTCATCTTACTTAATGCTTTGTATAAAATACCAGCTATTGATTGAACTTTTTTTGGGCTGCTTTTAGGCTAAATCACCATATGCTCACTGAGCCGAGATGAAAAGCCTAGTTTGCCACCCTGGGTGCCCATGGTGACACATGACTGTTGCAACCTGTACATGTTTGCCTGATCCAGCTTTGTTGCTTTTTATAGCAATTGCATCAATTGATCATTTTCCCCTCACACCCTGTGTTTGAATGTGGGACTCTGTTCCTTGCCCCTTGTCTATTTGGTATTGGGAAAATTCGATGTTTTCAGTGGGCACTGAGAGTAGGCCTTGGCTGCCTTTTGATCTGGCCTATGTCTAGTCCCAAGGGTGGAGAGATTTTGTGGACTTTATGTCCAGGTAGAAGATCTTGTGTATCTTCCCTCCAAGTTTGAGCTTGAGGTCACCTGGGCTTCTTCTCAGATGTGTTCCTGAATGCTGATGTTTACATTCGATCTGCCACTTTTGCAGGATTCCCACAGTTGTCTCTCTCCTTCTAAGTGAAGTGAAATTTGATGTTGCTTATGATGCAGGAAAGGGACCATGTGTCTTAAATGGACTAGAGTTAATTTGATTTTGGGTTCACTATTTCCTGGTATACGAGATTCTGGTTATTTTGGAGGTTCAGCAATGACAGGCGTTACAAATCTATGGGTGAAAGGATCTTTGAAACCAACAAGCAGTGATGAAGGCAACAGAAATAGCTGGCACCTGCACTTGGACAGTCTTAAAGAAGGTCAGTCCACTTGTCTGAAAGATGACCAATAACCAGGAAAGGTACTACTGGGGGTAGGGCTTCTCAGGGAAGACAAGGTGTCCAGTTGGAACTATGTATGTGTTGATCTGCTACCTGGTGGTGCCAGGAGAGTTAGGACAGGTATACAATTTAACTATCCCATGCATTGATTTGACTCTTCTTTAGAGAGTTGTTGATGGTTTTGCTTTTCAGTTCAGTTTTCTGAGCACTTCATTTTGCTTGTTAGTTGATCTTTGATTTGCAAATACTCCCCTTGCCTTGCTGAGGGAAGCCAAATTTCAGTCCTGGGGCCAGATTCACGAAAGCACTTACGCAAACACTTACGAACCTGTACATCTTTTCTCAATCTTTGGCGGCTTTGTTTCCAATTATTAAACAGTTAATGAGCTCCGAAGCACCAGGAGGTTGTTTATAACAGTAACAACATTTGAATGGGAAGTTTTCATGTTTGTAAACTGTTTAATAAATGTAACCAAAGCCGTCAAAGATTGAGGAAAGATGTACACGTTCGTAAGCGCTTGCGTAAGTGCTTTCGTGAATCTAGCCCCTGGCTCCCAGTAAGCTTTGAGTCTTAACACTTTTGCTGCCAAATCATGCATGTTCTGTCGTAAAACCAAAAACCGGAGAGTGCGTGATGATGCAAACGGCATCGTTAATTAAAAAATTTTTAAACGTTCCATTTATTGTCCGAAAACTAAGTGACTTGTTTTAAAATGCACGCCAACATCTTCCCATTCTCTGTATACCCCACGTGGCATCCTGACCCCAACGTGTGGATGCCCACCCACACTGGAGGCTTACTGTTCTCATGACATCGCTCGTGACAGTCACGGCCTCCCCTCAAGTCAAAAAGTTTCCCCCATTCCGGTATTTTATCTCAATTATTTGTTGTTACCGGCTTTATAAACACTGCAAATTGACTTCCAGATGGATACTGATTAAGAACAGAGCCAATCAATGATGAAATCATTGAAAGAAACACACATGAGGGAAAAGTTATTGAATGTTCGTCAAAAGTATAGAAAAGTGAGACTTGTACAGTGGTGCCTCAATTAACGAATTTAATCCGTTCTGGCACTAATAGCATCATGTGAAATGCTTGTCTTGCGAAACAACAACACTGTCGTCGGAGGCATCCGAGAACCAGCGGGAATGCTAGGAAGCACCATGTGGTTTGCTTGTTAATCGAGCAAAAGCTCGTCAATCGAGACAAATTTTCTGCGAGTGGCTCGCTCGTTACTTGAAATGCTCGTAACTGGAGTCGCTCGTCACTCGAGGTTCCACTGTATGTTCTTATACCCTTTACAGCCATTCTATTGCGCACAATTTTATACCAAGTTGAGCGACATAGCATGAAAATTGAGATGAGAAAGCTGAAAAGAGAATAAACATTGGAGTGTTGTGGTGAGCTCACGGGCAACACTCGGGCTACCTTATGGTGCGCGGTGGGTCTAAAGTATAGAAAAGTGAGACTTATATGTTCTTATATGCAAATATCAATTTACAGCATTCTATCGTGAACAATTTGATAGCAAATATAATGTTGTAGCATAAACATTGAGGCGTGAAAACTAAAAAGAAAAAAACATTGGAATGAGGTTGTGGGCTAACAGGCAAGTCTCGGCCAACCTTGCAGTGTGCAGCGGGTCACCCGCCAGGCCAGCGAAAGTGTTAAGAGGTAAATGTTTGGAGGCAGCTCTGGCTTGTCAGTGCTTAGTATCTAGGGAGTTACTGAAATTTTCAAAAAATATTTTGTCGCACGGGCCATTCAGAAGTTGCCACAGATATATTTTCATTTTTTCTATGTATTTTCATTGCTTTATAATTACTTTTTTATCGTATATGATGCACATTTGTGTCCTTTTCAGTATGTATACAGTAGAACGTTCATGATGTTCCATGGAACTGTGATCCATGTGTTAGTAATGTGTCCACAACAAATCTTCATTGGTGCAATATTACCTGTACAATATTCAATATATTAACAATATGTACATTTCACACACTATTTATACAGTCACAAATTGTATTACACACTCAGTACTTCAGAAGCGAGTGGTAATCAAAGAAGCAGTCCATGGTACACAGCACGACTTCACACTCGATGCACCAGGTACAAACAGATTTTCGCTTCCAGTTTCTTCGTTCTGTGTGCTTGCAAATAACACACTTACGTACATCCTTGGCTTTAATACCTGTAGATGGTATGTAGTCAAGCTTGTGAAGTGTAAGGTAGTTTTGAAAAGATTATAGGAAATGATCAATTTGTAAGGTAGTCATGAAAAGATCACTTTGTAAGGTAGGATTGAAAACATCCACGTAGTTTTGGAAAGATCTAGGAAAAGCCTAATGACAAAATTCTGGCCTGATATCACACATATCTTCACCTGTATATGGGAAAGTGTGTGCAACATCAGAATCATCAAATTGTGGTTTGTGTTACAAAATGATCACAGTTCTCCCTCGCAAATTCACCTGTGCTCCTTCTATTGCCACCACCACCACCACTGGCAATAAACACCACCATGGAAGCCCCTAACACACTGTTCATCTATGCTACTTGTATCAGAAGTATCATCACTGAACCCGGAAAACGATTCATCTATAGTATCATCTATAAAAATTGGAGATGACATGGGTGGGCATGGGTGGCACTCAGCTACTACTGGATATGATTGCTGTATTGTCCTCATCAGTGCTGTATCGCTTGTGTCCAACCCTTGTGTTAGGTCCTTATTGTGCCTAGTTTCATCAATATCATAAGCCTTATGTTCTTCAAACAATAAAATCTGAATTTCACCGATGGAGAGCGATCTTTCAACACCACGTCCAATATGGAAGTGGGAGCCAGAGGAGCATGCACCACCCATGGCTGCTCATTCAGAACTGATCCAGCCAGCAGCCCTAGAAAAATCTGGGAATTTTTTTCAAGATGGCTGCCCCTCACTGGCAGTCCCAGGAGTCCATTTCGTCTATTTTGAATGGTACGAAATCTTAAAATTATGTTATCTCAGCCTACGCTTTTTCCGCCACAATTGTCGGCTGGCGCAGTCCAGTGGTTAATGACCAAATCATGAGTAATCATATATATGGGCTAGGTCAACCCAGTATCTTCCTAAGGGTCCAAGTAGAGATGTCAACAGCTTCTGTACATGAAGAGACAACCATGCCATGAAGAGCCGTGACTGAGGAAAATGTAGCTATCAGGAACTTGGTCACCTGTTCTAAGAATATTCAAGTTGGATCAAATGATTCGCAAGTCCAGGGAAGTGTCAGGGATTGGGCTGTTAGTGAGGGAAGGTAGTGTAGCATTCATTTTAATCAGGTGTGTGTGTATGTGAAGGAGTGATTTTTCCATATCTGCACTCTTCACAAAAAAGATGTACTGTATGTACATTGCACTAGCTTGCATGATCAAGGCCAACAACTTGCCAGCCACTTGCCTCCTCAGCCATCACCACATTTCTCTTAAGAACTCAGGTTTTTTAGTGGGGATCCCTGTCGGCTCCCTGATGCAATCTGAACTGATATAGTGTTATGTTGGGGGTGTCAGTCAGTTCTTATGCCTACCGGAGTCCACGAGCCAGAGCCTGGCCCCCTCAGAGAGGCACAGGTAGCAATAGCCTATGAACACTTTACATGTCATACTTGACATCGACCAGGAAAGGCACCCAGAAAGGTATGCAAAACAAAACAGACCACAGTCTGGCTAAAAATGGGACATACATACATACATAAGAACAAAAGAACTACCCCATAAAGAAAAACAAATGAACAACACTTCGTTCACCCGGATCCCTCAGTGGTTGCCTAAGCTTTGCTCTTCTGGTTTATCCTCTGGGCAGGGTTTGGCTACGGAGGCTGTTTCTGGTACCTTTGGAGCAGCCTCTTTCGTCACTTTTGTGATCACTAGATTCATGTCCCTGGGCCGGTTGCTGTGTCCCTGGCTTCCTTTTCGGGGATCAGTGCAATGGTGCCTTCTTCTCGCTTGATGTATTCATGGACGCCTCGTCGGTTGGTTGGGGCTTGGTGATGGGTACTCCCCGGTCCGACTTGGGGCATTACCAGTTGTCCATGCGTCGGGCTGATAGCACGATGGTGGAGTTTGCAGAGGTGTGGCTGGAGGAGGATGGCACTGAATCCCTGTGGCTCATTTTCTCAACCGGAGGAGGGGTCATTCAGACCGTGGCTATTTGGAGCTGGTCGCTTTGGGTAGCTCTTTTTCCGAGTTCTTGGGGTTTAGCTCTCCTTGCTGCTCATACTCAGAGAGTATCCAACGTCTTGGCTGATGGCCTGTAATGCTTCGTTCCTCTTTCCATGGAGTAAACGGTACATGCCACTTCCTTCCTTTGGGTTTGCCGTATGTACAGGAGCCCAAAGGTGGTCCTCTTTGCCAGCGAGGTACCTCACCGGCCCGACTTACTGAAAAAGGCAGATACCACAAAAAAATGCACGGGTTTTGACACCGAGCAAGCAGTGCCTGAAACCTAGGATAGGCTGGCCACCATGGGGCAAGGAAAACTCTCCCCCGATTGATAGGAATCCAGCTGAGCTAGAACCTAGAGCAACAGCTGGACTGGGGAAAAGAGGTACAGGAACCTCCACCTCAACCAGTCCTGCCAAAAAGCATCCACGGCGAGGGTCCCCTCTATCAGGAAACAGCACCACTTACAATGGGAGTTGCCAAGACCACGCTAACATGAAGAGAGCCACATCTAGGCAGAAGTGGCAAGTCGGGCCACATAGTAAGTCACGCCAATGAGGTACCTCGCTGGTTCGCCTTCCTGCTTCACATTACGTGTCTGGTATTTCTGACGATTGTGTATCACCATTTGTATGAGGATCAGGTAGCCTCTCTGATGGTGTCCCACCTGTGGTCTTCATTTCAATGAAAGTATGAGATTTCTTGGTGGTCTATCTGACATTTTCTTTTTCTTCGTCAGATTTTGTCAGTGTTGGTCCAGGTTGTTTTTTTCCTTTCTCTCGTGGCTTTTTCTGGGTCGGCATCTCTTGCCAAATACTGTCGCTTTTTGTGCAACATTGGTGGAACCATTGCAGCTTGCATTCGGGGTGGATGTCACTTCTGCTTCGTTTTGCAAGCTTTTTCATGAATTTTTCACCTCTGGCCTGTTCTTGGTCATTGAACCAAGGTCATTAGTCTGAGCCTTCTTGGACTGGGTTTCTTCTTTTCTTTCTTCTCCTAAGTTTGTGGTAGCCTCTTCTGTTCATTTTGTTCATTTGCAGCCATCTCCTCCTTATACAGCAAAGGATGAGACGGTGGCCTTCCGAAGGGGTTCGTTTGTGATGGATGCTTGGTTGGATAGACCAGTGGTGCTTCACGTTCCGTGTCCGGTAGCTGCTTTACACTGCTACCTGCGAGCCACCGTTTCTGTGTTGGTGGATGGGCTCTAGGTTGATCTGATTTCCCTGGTTCCCTGTTCTAGGGCTTATGTTTCTCGGGTTGTCTGCAGTGTCATTATGGCTAGCCAGCTTGCGGTCTACCCTTGCACCCATGATGTTTACCAATATGCCACTCTTTTGGCTGTCCTTGGTCTTGGGGACCATATTCGGGTGCAGGGGTTATGACTGGAACAGGTAATCACTGTGGCCTGGATCACCAAATGATGATGATTTAATATGAGGGTTAACTGTTAACACTGACATGATACTATGATGTATTACCTAGCAACACCACTTGTGCAGTCATTAGGAGGGAAAAACTGTCACATAAATTGGATGCATCAAGGAGAGAAAAGTGTGAAGTTCAGTGATCCTTCTGATGGTCTTTCTAGGGTAGACTGAGAATTCTCTATAGTTCCCTCTTTTCATGACATGGTAGGTGGCTTGAAAAGATCCCTGTTGAACTAGAAATGTGAATCACGTTGACTATGTTGTAATTTGGCTATATCAAGGGAAGAGCAGGACATTTGCCTAAGGAAGTGACAGATTGGCTAACTCAGAAAAAACTTCTCAGCTTCACTCAAACCATTAATTTTATATTTTGTTTCCTGTATAAACAAAAAATTTGCTGAATGTCTATTAAACCTGTGCATAAATTATCGTATATATGGCCTATGCACAAATCATTCTTGATTGTATAAAATCAAAATGATTGCTAATATCTAATTTAAACATCTTCCACAGATCATAAAGTACCAAGCAGCCAAAGTGTCCCATTACATTTTACAGCTGAAACTTTGGCCATAGCTGTAGCATCTGCAACCATAGGTGCACTCATCCTGGGCTTCATTACTGGATTCTTTTGTGGAAAAAAGTGCAACAAAGATGAAGACAACCAGTTGTATGCTGATACAGATTATGAGTATTTTGATCAGAGACAAAATGCCAATAGGTATGTATTATTTTTCTTGTTTATGCTTTACCAATTGTAAAACAGTCTACAGGTGATGTATTTAGATGAATGAAATATGTTAATATGAGAAGTGATAAAAATTTTCATATTACATTTTAATACAATTTTTGTAGTTCTTTTTGGGGTGATATTTTAATTTTATTTTCGCTTCATGATGTTTCAGACAGATAATGACAATAGTTTAATTGCATTGACCAAAATTATAGAATTATCATATATATTCTTACATCATGATAGATATTAAATTCCAGTCATTAACAATTGTATTTTAAAAAATGATCTATTTTGAGAATGACTTTAAACACATTTTTCACATTCAGGATAACACTCGTGTGGCTGGTTTGCCTCTCGAAAAGTTTCAATTAGCTTTAGCTATACAGTATTTCTGGAAGAGCCCCTTAGTGGCTTCCAGAAGCTAGCTCACTGAGATAGCTTCCCACTACTGAATCATATCGTTCATAGGAATCCTGTTGACCTTCAGGGGGAACAGGGTCAGAAACCTGGCCCTCTGATAGAGGCAAGAGAGCTTGGTGATTATGATGATCATGCACACTGAGAAGGCATCCACAAGGTACGTGAAGTACAGTAATGCAGACAAATGCATGGTTCATGAAACAGCCAGCAGACTCCACAAATGATTCGTGCAGATCCAAACGGTTTGCTGGATCTTGGCTCAAGCCCCTTAGTACACAAAGCCTTCTGTCCAATTTCCATGGAGTGAACCATTGACAGTGCATCCTTCCATTGGCTTTGCAAGATGTTTAGTCACCCAGAGGTGGATCTCTCTGCATCGGTGTGGAACAGGCAGCTTCCCTCCTGCCTGGCTCCATTCCTCGATTGTAAGACTCGTGGTGGATGCCTTTCAACTGGACTGGTCGAGGGTCCTGTTCATTTGTTGCTCAGGGTGTTGTCCAGGTTAGAGAAATACTTAGGCAAGGTGATCCTTCTGGCTCTGTGGTTTCTAGCCTTTCCGGCCAGGTGTCCATCTCTTTCAGAAGGTTAGCCTGGTTACTTGCCTTGCTAGCTTGACATTCACTGATCTATGAATCTGGAGTTATAATTGAATGTTTACCACCATTTGTATAGAGGCACAGGTGGCTGTATTGTTGGTGTTGCACCTAGATCTTTTGTTATGGTGACAGTATGAAGTTTCTTGGCACTCCTTTTGCCCCTTTGTGTTCATCATCCTTCTTCTGTTTCTGTTCCAGATTTTTTTCCTGGTTGTTTATTGATTGCCTTCTTACTGTTGCCTCTTGTTACTCAACTTTGGTAGAGCTGCTCTTGTTGGTATTTGATATTGTTACTGCCTCGGTGCCATTTTGTAAGTTGTTTCATCCTTTCACATCCCCTTGGATCATGGTGGCCCATTCAATTTAGATTATCTTTATTCTTTATTAAGGTGTTGGTTTTGTTGGCTTTTGCCTACAGTTGTAGGGTTGAGTAGTTTCACGCTATCCTTTGGAGACATGGGTTCTGTTCCTTCAGCACTGGTGAGCAGTTTCTTAGTAGTTTGCAGCTTTCTCCATCTTTTCTGATGAGGAATAGGTCGGTTGGCTTCCAGGTTGCATCCTGTGGCATCAGTCCATCGCTATATGTATGCCACCCACACTGCTTTGGTGGATGCCCTATTTGTTGAGCCTTGGTTCCCTGTTCCAAGGCATGTTTTTTTCTAGGCTGTCCTCAATGTCATTAAAGCTGGCCAGCCTGTGTGTGGTCTACCCATGGTGTCACAATGTTCAATGTTCATGTCACAATTCAATTAAGTGTATTTTTTTATCTTTGAAAATCCAAGTTTTACTGTGCTGTGAGATTATGCTGTGCAACTGCTAAGGTAGTATGTATATTTGGAATGTTTTTCATATATGACACGTCTTTTGTGTTGTGACTAAACCAGCCCTGTGACCCAGTCTTTTTTGCTGACTGTCTCTCCAGCAAGAGAACTAGTTCCAGGATTCAACCTGAATACTTTAACTGTTGCATTTCCTATCTACAGTATCTCATTCCTGATGAGAAGGTGCTGTATGTTCAAAGTGATGTGAGGAAGTCCTTTCAACAACTGAACCAGGTGATCTGGCTGAACTCCATGGCTCCCACTCTTTTTAATGTACAGGAGCTGGGTATTGTCAGTTCGAGGAGTCTCTGGATGCTTGAGGGAGAGGTGTTCACGAAAAGGGGTGTGAAAACAATGGCCATTGTTTTCACCTACATGTCCTAGGGCTGATTTTCCAGCCTGTCCTCCTAAGGTTTCCCAACGTCAAGAAATTGGTCAAATTAAAATGTCCTCTCCTAACCTATCAGAGGACTCAAAACAGAAAATGGGACAGTACATCACTTTTGCGAGACACTCCCATTTTCAAGTACGACAATTTTTGGCCTTATGCAAGGCATATGATCGAAATGTGACATTCTTTGTAAGAGGACAGGTTGGATTTTCAGGCTTTGGGATTTGAGAGGTCTCTGGTTCCTGGCAACTCAGGTAGTTGCTATTTTGCTCCTCCCTGATTAATTTTAGGTTTTTCCATCTTTTCTGTTGTTAGATAGCTTCAGGGAGCCACCACAGAGCTCCTCCAGAAAATCAGCATTGAATGTAATGAAACATCTTTTTCCTGGTCGTCCAAACTAACCTGTTGTTGGCCGGAAGTGGGAGTTCCAGGATGCAACCTGTTGGTAGCTTTGAACACTAAGCTTTCAGTGAACCATTTGTATAAGAGTTTACAAGTGATATTTGGATAAGTTTACATTTGCGTAGTCTCTTGGCTGCTTCAATGCTTAGTTTTGTGAACCATGCAATATTGCTTCACTTCCTTTCTGGATGCTTTCTCAGTGTAAGTAATCATATCAATACTCAGCTCTCTGCATTGAGGGGGGGGGGGTGCCTCTTCTGGCTCTGGTCCCAGTAAACCTCAATCAGAACTTCTACGACTGATATGACACAGTAGTGGGAAGCTATCTCTCCAAGCTAGCTTCGGGGAGCCTCTGGGGTTCTACCAGAAAGAGGCATCTCATTACATTTAATGCTGTTTTTTCTTCAACTATTATTTCCCACATTAAAAACAAACTTGAAAGCATATATGCCAAGATGTTTACAAAAAGTGCTTTGATTATAGTACATTTGCTTTTACTTCTAATTGCAATAAACATTTTTCTTTATCTTGGTGTTAATTTTTTGGTTATTACCCAACTTATTTTTGCACATTTTATTTCTTTCCATTTTATCTTTTTTATGTTAAGTACTGTATTCAAATTCTAGATCTCTATTGTAAAAACAGTTTTTGAAAAATACTTTGAAGATGTGCTTGAGAGCTAATATTAGTGATACAAATGCAGTTGCATATAGTGACTCTTTTGGATTTATCTTTCCACAAGCCCTTATGGTTTCCACTTGTTTTCTCCATATTTCTGTATTTCACTGTCAGTATCTTGAAGAGTGGAGAGAATTCCCCAAATGTAATTGTGGCCAGTAACATAAATTGACTCCACTTTCACTTGTAAACGGAAAGCGGTCATGGTCAGGCTGGAGAGTTTGGCGCCATGGCACTACTCGGCACTTGCTCCTCTCAGTACCCGTACTCGACTGCCTCTCATCCTGAAGCGGCTCCTCACTTCCATCCACCTCCCAACAAGATCTAGAGGTACTACTGCTTCAAAAATCACTAAGACACTCTTACATTGCCACCGAGGCTAGAAACTTCACTGCCTTTTCATTTCACATGCTCAAATTTATTTGAACCTCAAGAATTTGTTTCTGAGCCACGTTGGCATGAGCAAGGGCAATATTCTGTGTGCACCTTCACAGTAGAGGTGAGATACTGAAGAATTAAATTTCTGCCTATCAGCAGGCATCTCTAAGGGAAGTGGCACTAGGACTGACAGAAGCATAACTAGGGCTTTGCATTGTGACAACAAAGCTGTGCCCTCTGATCAGTGAGACTGAAAAAGCAGCACCTTGCGAGTGCGTGATTTACCATCTTATCACAAGCACATCATGTGTTAGGAGATTTACAATAAATGGCACTTAATCATTAACTGTTCTAAAGTATATATGTATGCCTGTTGGTATTTAATAATTCAATATTATTCAAACTGCTGGTCATTTCAACAAGTGGAAATCATGTAAAGCTGTGTTATGTATATCTTCTTTATACTATCTTATAATTTACAATTTACAAAATCTCTGTTCTGTGTCACACCTTTCATATAGCATTACAGTAATAATAAATTAATTTAAAAGGAATATTATTTACTGCATTTAAGAGTTTACATCTTATGAATAATAATTAAAATTTGCATTGATTTAATTTACAGCTTTAATTTTTAGTTTACTGATAAAAAGTGAGATGTAACTGACTTTAATTGCCAAAGTTTTAAGGTGTATTTCTGGCAAGAATATGTAGATTTACCTTTTTCTTGGGCTAGTCATTACCATAACAAATTGAAAGGAAGCAAGTTCGAAGGTTTAATGAGTGGAATATTGTGGCTTTCTGGGGGGGGAGCCTCTTCGGCTCCCCGGAGCTTACTAGGCTGATATACTAATGTCAGACTTTGGCATCAGTCATGTGTATGGAGTTCTGTGGGCCTACCGGAGACCACAAGCCAGAACCTGGCCCCCTCAGAGAGGCAAGGGGAGCAATGGCCTATAGAAGCCCCCGTGTGGTTGGAAGCATTCTATGTCTGCCATTGACCGGGTCGGGCACTTTTTTGGTAAGCGTCCCAAAACAAACCCCTATTCTGGTTAAAATTTTGCTAGCAACAGGCAAACAAGTGGATAGAACGCCCCTAAAAGAAACGAAAATGAGTATGACGTCACACGTCACTGCGCCGCTGTCTGCGCAGCTCCCACCTTCCCGGGAGGGGCAAGGGGGAGCCCCAGACCCCCGCGCCGGCTATCCACCCTTCAGTTCTAAGGCTGATGCTAGAGGCAGAGGTCGTGTGCTCTGGCTCCAGTGGTTTTTCAGCACTGTGCTTCGAGTGTGGTGGCTGTGTTCCAGGGGTGCAAGAGCCAGGAGTTATTCCACATTACTCGGGCTGCATGCGCTTAGGGTTATTGTATCTAGGTGCCCTGTAAGTACTGCCCTTGAGGCTTGGAGTTACCTTCCACAAGTTCCTTGGGTCCTGCCTCTATTTGGCTGTTTAACTGCTTGGCTTTTTGGCTGCCCTTTGGATGCTTGGGTGCTTTGTCTCCCTTGTTTACCTTAGGGTAAGAGGGAGTTTGCACTGGTACGGGGCGCAAGGTGCTGTGCAGCTTGTTTTCACCATTCAAAGAGGCCGGCTCTGTTCCTTGGGGTACGTTATCTTCTTGCGAGGTTTTTTTGTTTTTTTGTTTTTGCCTTGTAGGGGGGTCTGCCTTGCTTGCCCCTTGGTGTATGACCTGATATGGTTCTTCTGGTAGTGCCCCCTGCTAGGTCCCCATGAGTGTACACATCCCTGGGGTTCAGCTTTAGACAGTTGATTGGTAGTTTTGGGTGCCGGTTAGCAGTACCCTGCCTGGGATTTCCTGAGCGTGAGTACCGTCTCAGGACCCTGGGAAACCCTTCGGGGGCATGTGGGTCCGATGAATGTGACCCCTGAGTTCCCACTCCTTCGTGCGAGTTTGAGGGTTGCTCTGTCCCCTTGTCTCAAGGTGACTCTCACTGATTTTGCCTTTGTCACGCTGCCTGTTGGGTTGGTGACACTTTCAACCCGGAGTCCTGTGAGTTCTCTTGCTTGCTTATGACTCAGTTTACCCAGTCTACTGATGGTCTTTTATGGGTACAGGTGGCACAGGCATTGCATGTACGCTTTAGGTTGTTGCAACGCGCTCGGTTGGCTGCTCACCCAGATGCCCTGAGGCTGCCCCGTTTTGTTTATAGTGACCCGGACATGGGGGTGGGGGTCGCTTCGACCTTGGTTCAGTCCGCACCCTCCTCCTCCTTCCCCACCTGTGGTGTGTCCTGGCCCCCCCCCCCCTCTGCTTCCAGCCCCAAGGCGTCTGAGGGTTTCGGAATCGAGGCAGGGTTTAGATGGTCTTGAGACTCGGGCAGTTTCGGGGGATGCCCCTTCCAGTGTGGTGACAGAGGCATTCGAGTCCGATCCCCCTGCCGCAGCCTCCGAGTATAACCAGTGGGCTCCCTTCCGTCCGGCTTATGAGGCTGCACCAGCTTTTTCTTTTGAGGCCGGTGCGTTGGGGGATGACTCGGTTCCGGGTCCTGTGGAGGAGGATCTTGGGGCTGGGGAAGGCCTGACTTAGGGGCCTTAGGCCCTGCTGGACCCCGCCTCAGTTTTTCTGCCCTCTGAGTGGGGCTTACTGTTACAACCCTCTGAGTGGGGCTTACTGTTACAAGGAGTGGGGTTCTCTTATCCCCCTTCTGCGTATGAGTTGGATTTGGTGTCTGCCCCTCCCCGGGTTCAGTTCCGTGTCCCCCCGGGTGCGTCGGTTACTCCTTCCGGAGGTTTTCGGCTTACCGCATCCTACCATCTGCAGTGCGGGTGGGCCTTGCGGCTTACCTCCTGCGCAACCCGGATTATGCCTCGCTTATGGATCCGTCTTCATTCAGGTTTGGGTCGTCGTTCCCTTTCTGGGTCAGTTACGAGGTTCTGGAATCGTCCTTGCTGGCGGACTGTCCTGTGTTTGCTTTGAAGGCTTGGCATTCCTTCTGTCGTACCCACTTGTTTGAGTGGTACGAGGCTTCGACAGTTGTTCAGGTTTTCCTGGGGGGGGGGGGCGATATTGAGCACCTCAATGAGTGTTTGTTTGTCCCGGCCCTTTCCGAGGACATTGGCGTTCTGCAGCTCCATGTCCGGTGCTTGGACTTGGTGGCTCGCTCGTCGGCTGCCTTGTTGAAGCTTTTTGCGCCGATCTTGCAGGAGGCGGTTTCCCTGTTTTATGCTTCCCGGCTCGCGTGTAGGCAGGCGGTGCTTGCCTCCTCTCTGGAATCTGCCTGGGCCCTGGCTCTTAGGATGTCTTCGCCTTTTTGTCCTCTGCTATTTGAGGATTTGGCTGTGGCGCAGTATATACAGGCAGCTTCGGCTACTTGTCGTCCTATGTCTGACTTATTGGTTCTCTGGGGTTCCCAGGGGGGGGGCCTTCCTGGGAGGTAGTGCCAGGGCTCGGGGTTCCGCTCGTCGTCGTAGGCCACTGGTGCCAAGTTTAGGTCCGGCCCCGCCTTTGGTCCCACCTTCGACTGGTCGGCGCAGTATTCACTCTGTACGAGGTTCTAGGTTTCGTAAGGGGTGCCGGCCCTTTTGCGGTTTGCCCCATTGACAGGGTGATGGGGGGGAGGCTGGCACCGTTCGCTCATGCCAGGTCCCATGATTTGTGGGCTTTTCGAGTCGTTTCTTTTGGCCTGCGGTGGCGTTGGGTGGCCTCTCCTGCTTCGGGAGGTTCGGGGCTGGCGGGGCAGGCCTCTTTCCGTGCGCTCTGTCAGGTCATGTTGGAGTGGGTGTGCTTGGGCGTGGTTGAAACTACGACGTCCCCTCAGATGAGTTTCCCGTCTGTTCCCAGTAATGAAACGGGACTGTGCTGACCTGAGGTTCATTCTGCTGTTCATTTATGTCGCATCTGAACTCCTGCAGTCCTTGCAGGAGTTCGATGCAGTCCTTGGTTCTTTGATGCTGGTCGTTTCGGGTGACTCATCTGCCAAGTTCTTTGCTGGACATTCGGGCGCCCCGAGGTGGACCTCTTCACATCGGCGTGGTCAAGGCGCCTTCCCGTATATGTGGCACCATTCCCCGACTGTGAGGTTGTCAGGGTCGATGCCTTTTGGCAGGACTGGTCGAGATGGGGGTTCCTGTACCTCTTTTCCCGGTTCAGCTGTTGCTCCAGGTCCTGATTCGCTTGGAGACTTACCAGGGGAGAGTAGTCCTCTTGGCCCCGTGGTGACCGGCCCAGCCGTGGTTTCAGGCACTGGGTGTTCAGTGCCTGAATCCGGAGGTTTTTCTGCGGCTCCGCTTGTTTCAGCAGATCGGACCGGTGTGTCATGTGGCTGGTTCGATCTTCTCGAGTCTTCGCGTAAGGTATTTTTGACTCTGGATTATCATCATCTCTATGGTGATCAGGTGGCTTCCTTGTTAGTGTCCCACCTGCAGGCTTCTTCTAGGCGGCAGTATGAAGACTCCTGGCGGTCCTTCAGTTTCTTTTTTCCGTCTTTGTCGTTTTGTTTCACTGTTAGGGTTGTGTTGTCCTTTCTCTCTTGGTTGTTCCAGGACCATCATCTTATGCTTAACACTGTCGCCTCGTATCGTGCGGCGCTGGCAGAGCCGCTTCAGCTTGCTTTTGGTATTGACGTTATGTCTGCGCCGTTTTGCAAGCTGTCTCATGCGTTGTTTCACCTCCGGCCTGCTCATGAGCCGCCTGAGCTGTCCTGGTCATTGGACAGGGTGCTCTCTTTTTTCTTTCTTTCTTCACGGTTTGTTGTGGCCCCTTTGGTTCAGGATTGCTTCTCGAGGCTCTTTTTCTGTTGGCATTGGCCTCTGGAGGTCAGGTCGGTGGCTTCATGCTCTCCTCCGGTGCAAGGGTTTCTGCTTCTTCGGTCGTGGCGATCTGTTTGTTCGTCTACAGCCGTCTCTTTCTTTTCTGGCAAAGAAAGAGACTGCTGCTTTCCGGAGGGGTCCTTGGGTTGTTGATGCTTGGTTGGTCAGGCTGAGGGTGCATCATGTTTTGTGTCCGGTTGTGGCCCTTCGCTGTTATTTGCACACCATGGCTTCTGTGTCCAGGGACGCGCTTTGGGTTCATCCGGTTTCCCTTCTTCCCTGTTCGCGGGTGCGGGTCTCCCAGGTCATCCAAAGGATTAAGGCTAGCCAGCCTGCAGTCTATTCCCGGGCTCATGACGTCCGCAAGTTCGGTGCTCTTGCTGCCGTGTTTGGCAGTATAGGTATTTCCTGGGCTGACAATTGGGCTCGGGGATTTTGGCAATCGAACAGGGTTCGACCGCCAAAATCAAAATTCGACAATCGAGATCACCTGGCTGCTCGATAACGCTTGAACATTCCTGGGCCTAGTCGGGTCTGTGTCATGTTGGGTCAGTGGTTGCAGTCAGTTGTCTCGACTTTGAGTTGAGGAGTGAGCAGCAACTGCCTTCTGGGTAAGTCCTTATACTTTTTCCTCTGTGAGTAGTTAGCTCCGGGGAGCCGAAGGGGCTCCCCCCAGAAAACCAGCGGTAAATGTAATGAAACGCCATTTTCTGGGTGAGACCCGGAGGCTCCCCGGCATCCCTCTCTACCTGTCGGCATTTTTTTCGCATGTTTTGACACCCAGCTTCAAAACTGAAGGGTGGATAGCCAGCACGGGGGTCTGGGGCACCTCCTTCCCCCCTCCCGGGGAGGGAGGAGCTGCGCAGACAGTGGCACGGCGACGTGTGACGTCATGTTCATTTGCTCGTTTCTTTTAGGGGAGTTCTATCCACTTGTTCGGCTTTTGGTAGCAAAATTTTCACCAGAATAGGGGTTTGTTTTGGGATGCCTATCTTTCTGGGTGCCTGATCCAGTCAATGGCAAACATAGAATGCTTCCAACCATACAGGGGGTTTCTAAAGGCCATTGTTCCCCATGCCTCTCTGAGGGGGGCCAGGTTCTGGCTTGTGGTCCCCGGTAGGCCCACAGAACTCTATACACATGACTGATGCCAAAGTCTGACATTAGCATATCAGCGTAGTAAGCTCTGGGAAGCTTCCAGGTCTCGCCCAGAAAATGACGTTTCATTACACGCAACGCTGGGTTTTTTTTTCCTACATATAAAATCAGGAGTAATTGGCATGAGAATAAGATATATTCTTGTCTTCATTTCAGTAACATATTTTAAATCTATTATATTTTCATATCAAATGTAATAGGGTGTTCCCTCCCTCCCTCCCTTCCCCAGTCATCAGTTGAGTTATTTAAAGTTTTCTTTCTTAAGGGGCTTTGGAAACATTGACTTAATAACCTATACCTACAACTTCTGATTGCTTTTAACAACTACCAGTTATTGTAATATTTTGTTGCTTAACTTTTTTTGATAACTTTTTTCTTTTGCACCTTTAGTCTACCAAAATCCAACTTTTGTTTTTGCTTTAAATTATACAATGCAAACAAGTTGATGCTATTTTTATTTATTTATTTATTCGTGTATGAAATAATAACCCACTTTAAAAAATACATGAAATGTATAGTTTACATTTCATGAATTTCCTAAATAGAGGGTTATTTCATTGATTAATGTGCTATTGCACTTTACTCTTATTCATATATACTGTACTGTATATACAAGAAGGCCAATGAATTGTGTTGATACAGATTTTGATGAATAATTATTATATTCTCACTAAGCCACTAATATTAGCAGTGAATTTTAATTTTCAAGGTGAACAGTTGGTCTTAAAGAAATAGAACTAGTAACTGAGGTATGCAATGAGAAACTGGAGTAATTTGAATTAACCTAATTGTTGAATGTAACATGAGTAATAGGGTAAAATGATGATAATGAGAATTTTGTATGGAGTTTTATTTCGTGATAGTAAATTATTAGGTGATTTAGTAGCAAGGTTGGGTACTATGGTGAGGAAATTAGGTGCTTCTTTGCTTTGCTTTTGAATTAAGTATTGGTTAGGCAATTTTTTTGCTTCATTAGAAAAGAAGCTCCATATATCGCATACCTTTATTTGCAAGTTGTATTTGCAAAGACTTTACCAGACTTTGGGAATAGATATTTATTTCCGGTGTGATGTTCATAGGTTGCATCACATCCATATAGGAAAAGTATTAAATCAGGTTTAATATTGAAGAATACAGCTTTGTATGGAGTGAATGTATGTTTAACATATTTCAGAATTTGAAGAGAGGGGCTGTATATTGCTTGAAGACAGAATTTTTAACTGTTATATTAGCAAATTTTTTTTATGCTTGAGGTAGTTTGCAATGATTGAGCCCCAGATACCTATAGTCAGATAGGGATGGATAAGTAAGTAATATAGTGTGAGAAGAACAGAGTGAGACACATGGTATCCTATTTTTTAAATTAAGCAACTGTTTTGGATACTTATTGCTATATTATTTTGAGTGTGTGGGTTGGGGCTAGGAAAAATAAAGATAGTGCCATCAGCAAAAAGTATAAGTTTAAGGTTAAAACCATTTGGCATTTCATTGTTGTTTATAAGAAATAGGTCCTAGAATGCTGCCTTGTGGCTTCCTCTTGTGGCTAACATAAGAATGGGAAAGGTTGTTTTGTTCATGACTACAAATGTGTATACGTGTTGTGGAAATATTGGATATATAGTAGTTCAGAAAGAGACCTCAAATTACACAAGACTGAAGTAAAGTTGGTTATTGTGAGTTATGTTATCAAACTCTTGCTGGAAGCATTAGTAAACAGCTTCAGGTTATCTTCAGGTTATCTTCAGATGATTTCGGGGCTTAGCGTCCCTGCAGCCCGGTCCTCGACCAGGCTTCTTTTTGTTACACACCCTCTGGGAAGCAGCCCGCAGCAGCTGTCTAACTCCCAGGTACCTATTTTACCGCTAGGTAACAGGGGCATCAGGGTGAAAGAAACATTTTGCCCATTTGTCTCTGCCTCCATTGGAGATCGAACCCGGAACCTCAGGACTACGAATCCGAAGCGCTGTCCACCCAGCTGTCAGCTTTAGAGAGGGAGTTGGAGTTCTAGGAAATTAATACAAAATGCTTAAGGAAATCACAATAGGAGACTCCTCAAAGGCAAGAGAGGACTACATGATACTTTAATTGGCGATGACTTCATCTATATGTTGCCCAGGGAATATACTATGCAGAAAAGATTAAACCATCCAGAAGGCTCTCGAAATTCCTATGCATGATCCAAGAAACCAACTTGGATCACGGTACATGAGATGCATGCTAGGTTCATGTCTCTAGAAAAAAATAAAGACTGCCTTATTGTTCCAAGCAAACTTCAGTCATATGAAACACTGCAAAGGCTGGAGCTGGGACTTAAACTCATTCATCAGACAGCCAAACTTGCTTAAGACTGATAATGTAGAAATTTGGACTAGCATTCAAAGATACAGACTGGGAACCAAAATAAGTCAGTCATTGAGGTGGGCCAAGAAAATTGAGCCCCAGCAGACGGTGGTCATAGAGCACAATAATTAATTGTACTGTAAGTACAATTATTGTACAAGTACTGTAAGTACTTTTATTGGAGATGTCCTGGGTGCTAGGTTGAACCTGAATGAGAGCTCAAAATGTGCACATCACACTTTATTATAATAATAATAATAATAATAATAATAATAATAGTAATAATTGTCCAGGATGAACTTAAATATTGTTGTTTCTTCATGTGTAGTTTGGTCATCATGGGTATTGATTCGAAGATGTATACCCACAGCCGAGGAGAATCGGACCAAGGTGAGATATTAGACCAAGTCCATGCTAGACCCCAAAACAACACTTGAGACCCAATAGTTAATGGCTCAAGCCTGCTGAAAGGCCTTGTAGGCCTTTCTACAAGGCCTTTACTCACCAACCTGCCTGTGGGCCTTAAAAGAAAGGGCTGTGCCTTGCTTCAAACTCCCAGTACTAGGCAAGGCCCACCCAATCAACTGTGGGAGCAGCAGGGACAACAACAACTTTTTGCATCAAGTAAAAAGGAACAACCATGAGCACTTCTCCCTCAAGCATCTAGAGACTCCTCAAACTGACAATACTAAGCATCTGTACAGTAAAAAAGAGGAAGCCATGGATCTCATCCCAAACACCTGGTTCATTTGTTGAAAGAACTTGCTTACATCACTTTAAACATACAGCACCTTCTCATCAGGGAAGAGATACTGTAGATAGGAAATGCAACAGTAAAGCCCAGGAGGTGAACGTTCCAGTCCCGCACCTACGGGTTCCAGACAGAGATCGTCACAGCCCCTTTTCATCCAAGGCTGACTTCCTTCAAGACCAAGCAGAAGGAAGAGTGATAATTATTATTATAATAATAATTGTTGTACAGTATTTAATAATTATCACCCTTCTGCTTGGTCTTGAAGGAAGCCAGCCTTGGGTGAAAGGGGGCTGTGACGATCTCTGTCTGGAACCCGTAGGTGCGGGACTGGAACGTTCACCTCCTGGGGCTCATGTGGCCCAAGCTCTGCTTCAGAAGACTGGGGTCATTCTTGCCTTTGCTGGGGTGGTTCTTCTAAGGCCCTGACCACGGCAGTCTCTGGGTTTGGAGTCCCTGTGCCTTCTTTCACCAACTTTGAGGTCATTTCAGTGATAATTATTAATTAATTATATTATTATAATAATAATTGTTATATTTAATAATTATCACCCTTCCTTCTGCTTGGTCTTGGCCAGCCTCGGATGAAAGGGGGCTGTGACGATCTCTGTCTGAAACCTGTAGGTACGGGACTGGGATGTCCACCTCCTGGGGCTTGTGTGGCCCAAGCTCTGCTTCAGGAGGCTGGGGTAGTTCTTGCCCTTGCTGGGGCGGTTCTTCTCTGGCCCCGCCACAGCAGTCTCCGGGTTTGGAGTCCCTGTGCCTTCTTTCACCAACTTCGAGGTCAACTCTGGAGCTCACAGTTCCTGTGACGGCGCTGGAACCTATCGTATTGGCGTTTCTTTCCATTGGAGACTTTCGGCGCTGTGGAGAGGGGGGGACCTGCTGCTTGGGTAACAGCTTCTCCTCCGCATCAACCTACCCCTGGCTGTGCGCTCTGGAGAGGCCACTCCAGACCGACAACCAGAGCACAACTCCAGAGTCTCCTGAGACTGATGGATGCCTACTACTATACGTGGGGGATCTGGTTGTAAATAGATATCTCATCCTCCTGTTTTGGTAGTACTCATAGTAATGATGAGGACTATAGTATATATACTGACGTACAACAAAATTAGAAAGTAGAAATTGGCACTATTGAGTTGGACAAACTGGAAAACTATTTTTTACTTGTTTTTGCAAAGACAAACTAAACTAACCTAACCCTAACCTTCCTAGGCCTAATACTTAATATCCGAGGCCTAATATAGTACATTAAAATTTGTTTTTAGCTTCATTTTTTAAAGTACAGTACTAATCTAGTACAGTGAGGCCTCAATTTTTGCATACTGTATAAGGGTAACACAAATTCACATAATAACTATATTCAACTCTAACCTAAAACACAAGAACTATGAGGAAAGATTAAAGGTGTTAGATATGATAATATTAGCATACTCTGAGCATACTATTAGCATAAATTAACATAAAATTAGTTGGATTTGCTCTGCAACAAGTGTCCATGAATTCATCGCTTGGAAAAATTGAGGAATTACTGTCATTTCTTCTGTATTAGACTTTAGAATCTTGCAGCATCCATACTTTAACTACTGTACTGTGTTAAGAAATAACATTCTAGTGTTGGGAAGCTTTCCTACAAACTTTCATTGCACTACCTCTGCATACTCAATGTACTGTGCTGTAGGTCTGCACTGTGAAACATTTGGGCCTCGACTGAAAATTTTTGTTTTACTTGTTCTTGTGCTTGCGGGAGAGGGAGGGGGGGGGGGGAAATTGAGCTTTGGCTCTGGTCCTGGCTTTCAATTGTCAATCAACTGGTGTATTTGACTCGGATGAACTTGAGCCTATTGGGTTCTATCATATCTACTTTGAAACTGTGTATAGAGTCAGCCTCCACCACATAACTGCCAAATGCATTCCATTTGTTAACTACTATGACACTGAAAAAATTCTTTCTAATGTCTGTGGCTTTTGGGTATTAAGTTTCCACTTGTCTGTATCTGATGTGATGTACATCAATACTTGTTCTTTCATGAACTTGCTTGCATTCAATGAACCAATGGAATGACACTAATTTGGGAAAATTGTGTGTGTGTGTGTGTGTGTGTGTGTGTGTAAGGTCACTATATACAGCGGAAATCACACGAGCCATTTTCAGTATTTGTACGATATGTTATAAATGACGCAACTTTATTGTTTGTGGCCTACTTGATCGGGGAATTTTTGGCTCACCCTGTATATATCCTGGTGATGAGATACAGTGTATATACAATTACAGGATACATTGCCTCAAAACATTACCATATATGATATAGCAAGTATTTCCATTACCGTATTAAATTTTCCAATTGAAAATATTTAAATTCTTGGACCATGCATGTTTCCAGTATGTACTGCTAGGAAGAAATATTTACCCTGTGCTAACCTGCTGTCAGTTGAATGATTAGATAGTTTGTGTTATTTTTCACCATAGTTGCTTTTCATTTAGTATCTATTTCATATATGGATATGCTGTTAACATAACATTTTCATTAAAATTTCTTGAAAATATTTTATTTTCTCACAGCCGGCTGACAGGTGAACTTCAAGAAGAGGTAACATATGCAGAACCTGTTTTGGTTCCCCAGGCTCTCAATAAACCTGTAAATCTTGTGTTGAACATGTCTCCGAAGGCTACTTTAAAAACACCTGGATCCAACACTCCTGGAGGAAATATGGGGACTGTAGGAGCCCCCATGGGACCATCTCTAGGGCTTCCTACCACTGGAGTGTCGGCAGGACCCCATGATATTCCATTGCATTACACACCAGAGTCGTACTCTACCCATGGAACTCTGCGCTCATCAGAGAAGTACGGAACAAGGGGCCGTGATCATCGGCCACGAGACTATGACCACAGGCTGGTTGATGGATACTCAACCACCCGCTCTGTCAAGAAGGTGTACCTGTGAGGTGCCTGCCCCCCCTCCTTCCCTGCAATTCCCCAGCCCCCCTTTTAAGTACAGTACTCAAGTTTCCCTGTATACAGTGCTGAGAATTTGAGTCATAGCCTCACCATAGCTTTGCATTCACTTGAAGTGCATAGGTGGGCTGGCCAAGCGTGGGATAGACGGAATTAATATGAGCTCTAAGAGTCCCATACAGAGTCTCGTTCTAGTCCCCCACTCACCGCCAGTATTATGTACATACCACCCTAGTGCCAAGAGACACTTCTACTCCTTCGGTAAATCTCCCGTAATCAAAGTATTCTGTAGCTAGTGTCGTGTAAATCAAATCATTGAGTCATGAGACACTGCTGGCAATACTCAATGGGACGTTAGCAAGCATGAGAAGACGTAGGGTGTAAGAAGTGATTTAGTTTAAAGTAGAAAAAATATTACAATAATACTATGGAGATTTCAAAACAAAGCACTGACATTATTTGTAAAATACAATACAATACATTCTCAGTCAAGTGAAGAAAATAAATAGGCTGAAACAGTCAGCCATTTTATTACCGTCTGATTGCATAAGGGTGTAGTTTTACATTCATCTCATTTAAAATGAATTAATGTAAACTTATAGAATTATAAGATATGATTAGAGGTGTCAAATACAAAAAAACATAATTGACTTTTGCAAGATGAATATAAAATGTTATGTGAACATGAATACAGATATAGCTAATGGTGTTTGATACAGATGTGAATAAGCATTTTTTAATGAAGTTGCAAGTTGTGTGAACACCAAAGCATTATATAGCATAGTTAGCAGTGTTTACAGTAAAGACCAGTGTGATACTCAACCTAGCTAGGAATGAGTAATACAAACATCAGAGAAGACATTATCTGATAAACAATCTTTAAAAAAAAAAAATCATAGCCTGACTGGAGTTTGGTACCAGATTATAAGACCATAGTGTGATGTTGCCTAATCTGGCAGGTTCGATTTGTGCATCTCTTGTAACTTGTATAGGTCCTGTGATAAGTGATATAGCTTGGACACTCGACATCACAACTGTATGTAAGGCATTATGAGGGGTCACTAACTCCTCTGCTCTTGGCTAGTATATATACTATGTAATATATCACCCAATCCTACTGCTATATTCTCATAGATAATTTTGCTCGAAATTTCTTCTGTCTCGGACTTTACTCTGATAATTTTTATTTAGACTGGATGATCTGTATATAGTGTACTCTTGTCCATTGTAGAAGTATTTAATAAAAAGTGATTGGATCAGCAATATTTTAGCCTTTGATTCTAGTTCTCCAAGGCTATTACTCCCAGCTGTAGATTGGAAAGAATTTAATACAAAATATATTTAAGGTTATTAATTGCTGATCATTTCACAAAGATGAACTGACAAGTCACATTTCCAACAGTACATTGTGTCTGATAAGGAATGAATTGGGTAATTATATGCTTAGGCTGATACAGTTTTTCACAGAAATAATGTGCAGAACAATGCACACTTAAGTGCTTTAAAAATTTATTTTGGATGAATATTTAGTCTCAATTTCTGCTTTATACACCACTCCTGGGGGGGGTTGAATTGTGTCATTATGAGCAAGTTTTTTTTCCTGAGGAGTTGGTTTATATTATTGCATTATGCATTTTAATTTTAATTTTCTTTTAATAACAGTATTGTTTCTATCTCTACCTTGTGAAAGAGGCACAAAATGGGCACAAACTATTGGTGCTTTCTTTTACATTTTTATCTTAAACTGGATATAGTGTTGCAGGTATGTATGTCAGTCTTTTTTTTTTTTTTTTTTTGTACATTACTGTATATGTAGCAATGGGCTGTACTATGTAGGCACTACGTAATACAGTTACAATATGCGATTCTTGGTGTATGGTAAACACTAAGCTGGCATGATAGCCATCACTTGGTGCAGTATACAAGAAATTGCCCTATAATCTTGTTACATTTATGGGACTGCCACATATATTACTGATGTAAAAATAATGTCCTGCCTCGTTACAAAAAAAAATTATAATAGGGAAAAATATATAAAAATTTTAAATAATCCAAGATTTAATATGTTGAAATCATTTTAAGGTCTGTTGCACTGCTTATCCAGTTCCAAATATCAAAAGAATGATAAAAACTTGAACTTCAAAGTGTAATGTTTGTTATTATAATTATATACAATTTATATATTTCAAAAATTAATACAATTTATAATAAAATTAGGGTTTATGATCTCTGAACTCCAATGTGTATAGAATAAATGAAAATCACAATGGATTGAATGTAACACTTTCAAGACAAAAGAACAATGCAGAAACTAAACTCGTGGTCTCGGGTCTCCCAGACACATGCTGTCAGTTGCACTACAGATATAAATATTAGAACTGGGAAAAATTACTCCAGTGAGATCAGTAGACCTAGATTTTCTGGTTCTAATACAGTGGAAACTGCTCAAACACCGATAAATTCTAGACTCCTTCCTTTGTAACTGATATTCCATTATACTCGTTCATTGCTATTTTGGGACAATTTTTACATTTATCTGTAGAGATGATGGAACACACACATTAGTACATATTTTATGCTGAAGTCATTTGAAAATATAAGTTTTAACATTTTCATGTTCCAGGGGTGAGGCCAGTTTTAATGTCCAGAGTGAACTACTACCCTTCAACCACTCACTCAGCAATGTGTGTAATATTTATATGTGCTCATTTACTGGTTGAGAACTTATTTTTCTGTTAGAACACTTCATTTAAAATCAATGTACAGGTATATAAATTAATGATCTCTATTTCAGTTTAGGCATAACAAAACCATAGACAGTCAGATGTACGAGGCAGTTGCATAGTTATTTATGGTCATCAATCTTGTTTTGTATATATATACACCTATATTGTGTTCAAATAATTGATCTATATTGATGTAGAAACAGCACAACAGATCTTGAATAATGCATATTCAATAAATTTTGAAATTTAACCATAATTTATGATCAGAAAAGTTTATACATTACAGCACTCCTTTTTTTTTAGTTTTGAAAACTATCTATAGGCTTAAAACATTGATTTTGGTATCAAAATACAGTGTTTGGAAATAAGTGGTCTTTAATACTACACAGAAAAAGATACAATAATAACCAATGTCTGGCTCGAACTGCAGGCATTTATATCGCATCCACAGGGGGTCGGACTCGAGCAGATGGATAACCCATTTTTGTGGATACCATGAGTACATCTCTGGAATAAAGAAAATGAAATAAATACTTTTGCTTACCCTAAAGGAGTTTTGCTTTTGTTTAAGTCTTAAGAAGGTGGCACAGTTGCAGAAGTAGAAAAATTTGTTACTGGCGAGTTGGAGTGCTCAATTTACCGGAACTTGCAGAAAATGTTCAATGCTTGAACCTGAAGCAGCTGCCTCTATGCGAGGTCCCTTAGCAGCTGTCTACGAAAAGTCTTAAGTGTGGGTTTTTCACGAACTGAAAGTGGCAGTCGTTGCAGTTGCATTAAACTCAGTTTTTCTCTCCATAACTTTTTAAAGTAGGCTTCAAGTTTATGCATGGTTTCCCCTAAGCTCTTCACTTTCTATAGGCACTGTGTTATCTTCCTCGTTTCCCTTGGGTAAGATCATTTTCGGTTCATTCCTTGGTCCTGTAACATTGAAACAACACTTCCAGTAAGCTACAGGCAATGAGTCACAATAACGTGGCTGAAGAATGTTAACCAGACCACACACTAGAAGGTGAAGGGACGATGACGTTTCGGTCCGTCCTGGACCATTCTCACAATCGACTTGAGAGTGGTTCAGGACGGACTGAAACGTCATCATCCCTTCACCTTCTAGTGTGTGGTCTGGTCAACTTTTCAATAAGCTGCTATTTATTACTGTCCGCTTCTTTTCTCGATGTTTGTTTACTTAACCAAGACGTTCTCGTCTTAAAATCTTCACTCTTGCTTCCATTTCAAACTCATAATCATGAAGTCAACCAGATACAATGTAAGGTTGAGAAAACATCACTGCTGTGGGCTAAAGATTCTTCCAAGCATTCCTCAAGATTGAACTTTGTAAGCATAGCTGTAGTTATACACACAGTGCAAGTATGGGAGTTCAGTCACAATTTATAAATACAGTACCGCACTGTGCATATGTACAGTACAGCCTGTGGATATGTGGGGTATTTAATACAGTGCTTGTGAATAGAGTATAAAGGCCTTTGCTTCATCATGACAATGATTAATGGACCAATTTGAGGATACAATATATTTCAGATTGAAAGGTGCATTGAGGCATCATCCAAGCAATCAAGTAAATCAGTAGACGACACATTAAACATAATCTGAACTTGATAAGTGCTAATATTAAATATAATGTTTATTTTAAAATCTTAAAAATGTTGGCACTTTAATGGATACCATTTCCACTGCATCTTATCACTTGATGAATTACAAAAAAAAGAAATTTGTATGATTTTTGCAGTTGAATGGGTTCAATGAAGCTTGTTTCCACTGTACAGAACTTATACCTCTTTGTTGTGCAAGTCATAGAACTGAATAAGCCTGCAGGACCTGTGGTCATTAGTTTAATCCCTGCATTACATGTTCATTATTTTATATATACAGAGCACCACTTGGTTTCCGAACCCCTTGGGGACGAGACCCGTCGGTTAACATGTAAGTTCGTATACGAGAAATAGAGGGGAAAAAATAAACTAGAAATGTAAAAAGAATTTTTTTAGAAAAATTTATGAAAAACCCTAGTGGAAAAAATCGACAGGTTCATAGCGTAAATGCGACCGTGTTTTGTTTGTACTCACCAATAAGTGAAGTCCTGATCCGCTTTATAAAAGTCCTTAATTGTTCCTAACTGACTATTATGACGTCTGGCAAACATCCTCTGGATGTTTCCTGCCAGCCTGCAGGAACATCCTGCCAGCCAGCAGGAACAACCTGCCAGCCTGCCAGCCAGCAGGAACAACCTGCCAGCCAGCAGGAACAACCTGCCAGCCAGCAGGAACAACCTGCCAGCCAGCAGGAACAACCTGCCAGCCTGCCTGCTAGCTTGCCTGCCAGCTTGCCTGCCTGCCAGCCTGCAGGAACATCCTGCCAGCCTGCCAGCAGGAACATCCTGCCAGCCTGCCAGCAGGAACATCCTGCCAGCCTGCCAGCAGGAACATCCTGCCAGCCTGCCAGCAGGAACATCCTGCCAGCCTGCCAGCAGGAACATCCTGCCAGCCTGCCAGCAGGAACATCCTGCCAGCCTGCCAGCAGGAACATCCTGCCAGCCTGCCAGCAGGAACATCCTGCCAGCCTGCCAGCAGGAACATCCTGCCAGCCTGCCAGCAGGAACATCCTGCCAGCCTGCCAGCAGGAACATCCTGCCAGCCTGCCAGCAGGAACATCCTGCCAGCCTGCCAGCAGGAATATCCTGCCAGCCTGCCAGCAGGAACATCCTGCCAGCCTGCCAGCAGGAACATCCTGCCAGCAGGAACATCCTGCCAGCCTGCCAGCAGGAACATCCTGCCAGCCTGCAGGCACATCCTGCCAGCCTGCAGGAACATCCTGCCAGCTTGCCTGCCAGCTTGCCTGCAGGAATATCCTGCCAGCCTGCAGGAACATCCTGCCAGCCTGCAGGAACATCCTGCCAGCTTGCAGGAACATCCTGCCAGCCTGCAGGAACATGATGTGCCAGTCTGCAGGAACATCCTGCCAGCCTGCAGGAACATGATGTGCCAGTCTGCAGGAACATCCTGCCAGCCTGCAGGAACATCCTGCCAGCCTGCAGTAACATCCTGCCAGCCTGCAGTAACATCCTGCCAGCCTGCAGAAACATCCTGCCAGCCTGCAGGAACATCCTGCCAGCCTGCAGGCACATCCTGCCAGCCTGCAGGAACATCCTGCCAGCCTGCAGGAACATCCTGCCAGCCTGCAGTAACATCCTGCCAGCCTGCCTGCCAGCCTGCAGGAACATCCTGCCAGCCTGCAGGAACATCCTGCCAGCCTGCAGGAACATCCTGCCAGCCTGCAGGAACATCCTGCCAGCCTGCAGGAACATCCTGCCAGCCTGCAGGAACATCCTGCCAGCCTGCAGGAACATCCTGCCAGCCTGCAGGAACATCCTGCCAGCCTGCAGAAACATCCTGCCAGCCTGCAGAAACATCCTGCCAGCCTGCAGAAACATCCTGCCAGCCTGCAGAAACATCCTGCCAGCCTGCAGAAACATCCTGCCAGCCTGCAGAAACATGATGTGCCAGTCTGCAGGAACATCCTGCCAGCCTGCAGGAACATCCTGCCAGCCTGCAGGAACATCCTGCCAGCCTGCAGTAACATCCTGCCAGCCTGCAGTAACATCCTGCCAGCCTGCAGAAACATCCTGCCAGCCTGCAGGAACATCCTGCCAGCCTGCAGGAACATCCTGCCAGCCTGCAGGCACATCCTGCCAAAAATATACGATGATGTACTGTACATTTAAGAAACAAATCTGGGTCACAAGTCTGTGGAGTGTGGTTAGGCTTACAGAGTCAGCCGGTCCCTCGCCCACCACCAACACACCTCCCCCCCCCCCCCACACACACACACACACACACACACACTCAAAGGTCACGTGGTTCACAGTTCACTTCAACACCCATATATCGCTTCCTGCCTGCCTCCTTCCCAGCCTGCCTGCCTGCCTTCTTCCCAGCCTGCCTGCCTGCCTCCTTCCCAGCCTGCCTGCCTGCCTCCTTCCCAGCCTGCCTCCTTCCCAGCCTGCCTCCCTCCCTCCTTCCCAGCCTGCCTGCCTGCCTCCTTCCCAGCCTGCCTGCCTGCCTCCTTCCCAGCCTGCCTCCCTCCCTCCTTCCCAGCCTGCCTGCCTGCCTCCTTCCCAGCCTGCCTGCCTGCCTCCTTCCCAGCCTGCCTGCCTGCCTCCTTCCCAGCCTGCCTGCCTGCCTCCTTCCCAGCCTGCCTGCCTGCCTCCTTCCCAGCCTGCCTGCCTGCCTCCTTCCCAGCCTGCCTGCCTGCCTCCTTCCCAGCCTGCCTGCCTCCCTCCTTCCCAGCCTGCCTGCCTGCCTCCCTCCTTCCCAGCCTGCCTCCCTCCCTCCCTGCCATCATGCTAACGGGTAGTGTGTGTTAGGCTTATCTTCGAGAATGAGCCGGTCTCGCCCCCACCACCGACAAACCACCCGCCCCCCTACATCCCATACTCTCAAGGTCACGCGGTTCAACCGCGTGACTACCACTCACTCCCTGCCTGCCTGTCTGCCTGCTTGTGCCTGCCTACCTGTGCCTGCCAGCCTGCCTTTTCCTCCCTAATTCTCACTACTACCGTCCCTTCCTGCCTACCTCCTAGCATCTCTCCCTACCTCCCCCTCCCTCTTAGCATCTCTCTCCCTCCCTTTCTGACTAATTCTCCCCCTCTCTCACTGATTCTCCCCCCCCCCCTCTCTCATACTGCTTCCCACCTAAGCTCCCTCATCCATCCACCGGTCAGCCATCACTGACGCAATGCGTGCAATTGGAGCCGACATGGTGCACAGATGTTTCTTGATTGTGCAGATATGTAAAACAAAAGCACAGAATGAACATTCCAGTCTTATGGCAATTCAAAATAATAGGAATAATAGGCCTTGAATCTGTGAAGTCACAGTTGGCAAACTGGACCATCTCCCACCCACCACCACAAGCCAGCGTGACTCTTGGCGGACCCCTTGGCATGACTCCCCAACCCCAATCGGGAAACTGGAAGTTTCGGATAACTAAAGTTCGGAAACCAAGTGGTGCTCTGTATATATGTGTATATATATATATATATATATAAAAATATGCACACACACACACACGGAGGCCAAGACCGTCAGTAGTTTCAAAGCGTTATATGACAGAGTGCTGGGAAGACGGGACACCACGAGCGTAGCTCTCATCCTGTAACTACACTTAGGTAATTACACACACTATGTGTGTGTGTGTGTAATCTAATGTACCTAATAGCCAAAAACTGCAGTGTCTAGTAAGCATGGCTTACTATGCCATGCTTACTTAAAAAAAGCACTTTGTTACCCCATAATAATATATTATATTTAAAACATTAATTTCTAACTTTGGCTTAGTTTTGCCTATGGTAGGTAGCATTGAGAAATATCAGACTGCTAAGGTTAGGGTAGTGGAATCTAAGTTTAAGTGTAGTAAGTTTATTTAGTTTCATAGAAAAAAATCAATCCTGTATATTGAAATAAAATGTTTGACAACTTTCATATTTAAAATAATTTGACTCATTAAGCAACTCTGGTTATTAGGTATAAGACACACTCACACACATATATTAAGGCCAGATTTGACAAAGAATTCAAATGTTGAGATATTAAATTAAAATGCAACAGGTACTGTACAATAAGGCAGGTAGGTGGAGTATAAAGAACTTGACCTGACTTGTCAACTCGTCAGTATTTAGTAAGCTTGCACACAAGACATAAATCCATGACAACTCTAACCTAAAACACAAGAACTATGAGGAAAGATTAAAGGGGTTAGATATGGTAAAATTAGCATACTATTAGCATAAATTAGCATAAAATTAGCATATATTTGTATTTAGTGATATAATCACCAAATACAAAATTGTAACAGCAAACAACAAAGCCTATGAGGAATATTTAAAATCCACAGCATTGAGAAAGCGATACCATACATTCAAGCTATGAAAACAAAGGTGCCAAAAAAAAAGTAATGTGTACTACTGTACATCTACTGTACTGTATTGTACTGCATTTTGCAAAGTACTGTACTGTAGTAGATGGAATAATTTATACGAGAATGCTATTCTTGCAAAATCTGTTGGAAGCTTCGATACAGTGTCATATGACAATTATAGGAAAGATCGGGCACCATGAGTGTAACTCAAGCTGTAACCACACTTGCCAAATAGCACCGCACTTAAACCCAAACAAAATGTGATCCCTTTGAATACTGGAGAAAAATGTGTTTACATCAGTTACATTGTTATTCTGTAGTACTGTATATATTTTTAACTGGATCTTGTTGGGATACATGTAAATAAAGAGAGAGAGGGGTCACTGTATCTATTGATGAAAAGAAGGTATTGTAAATTTAGACTGGTCATACTTATGAGCCTAACAAAAAAGCAGAGCAGTGTTATCAGCACGGTTCATGATAGCAAATGCAAGATCACGTAAAGTTTGCTGTTAAAAGTATTGTACTGTACATAGTGTATGTTAATTAATTCAACAGTAGAAAGGAAAAATCATTTGGTCACTTGAGGGTTACAAATAGGGAAAGTGTTCCTTCACTGCAAAAGTACTGTAATAAACAATATTTTTGTACCTTTTTATTATTTTCTTTTATACATTTCGACTTCATTTGTGTGTTAAAATATTCAGAAAACCATGTTGTACTGTTCCTGGTAAAAAAAAGGTAATAATTGTTGAAAATGGGCAAAAGCCAAATTTAAAAATTTTGAATGTGGGATGTGATCTTAATTAGGTCATCTGAGTGGGAGTGCAGAGAGAGGGTCAGACACTGTGTGTGTACTCACCCAGTTGTACTCGCCTAGTTGTGCTTGCAGGGGGTGAGCTCTGGCTCTTTGGTCTCGCCTCTCAACTGTCAATCAACTGATGTACAGATTCCTGAGCCCACTGGTCTCTATCATATCTACATTTGAACCTGTGTATGGAGTCAGCCTCCACCACATCACTGCCTAATCCATTCCATCTGTTAACTACTCTGACACTGAAAAAGTTCTTTCTAACGTCCCTGTGGCTCATTTGGGTACTCAGTTTTCACCTGTGTTCCCTTGTTTGCGTTCCACCCGTGTTAAACAGTTTATCCTTTTCAACCCTGTCAATTCCTCTGAGAATTTTGCAGGTAGTGATCATGTCCCCCCTTACTCTTCTATCTTCCAGTGTCAAGAGGTGCATTTCACGCAGCCTTTCCTCGTAATTTATGCCTCTTAGTTCTGGGACTAGCCTAGTGGCATATCTCTGAACTTTTTCCAGCTTCGTCTTGAGCATGACAAGGTACAGGCTCCATGTTGGGGCCGCATACTCCAGGATTGGTCTTGTATATGTTGTTTACAAGGTTCTGAATGATTCCTTACACAGGTTCCTGAAGGCAGTTCTGATGTTAGCCAGCCTCGAATATGCCGCAGATGTTATTCTCTTTATGTGGGCTTCAGGAAACAGGTTTGGTGTGATATCAACTCCTAGATCTTTCTCTCTGTCCGTTTTTATAAAGTACTTCATCGCCCATTATGTATCCTATGTCTGTCCTCCTGGTTTCACTGCCTAGCTTCATTACCTTGCATTTACTCAGGTTGAACTTTTGTTGGACCATTCATTCAATTTGTCTCGGTCCTCTTATAGCCTCCTACTGTCTTCCTCTGTTTTAATCCTCCTCATAATTTTTGCATCAACAACAAACAATGAGAGGAACGATTCTATACTCTCAAAGAGATCATTTACATATATCAGAAACAGGATAGGTCCAAGGACTGAACCCTACGGGACTCCACTGGTGACGCCTCGCCAATCTGAGACCTCACCTCTCACAGTGACTCGCTGTCTTCTGTTCCCTTATCCAATGGAGTACCTTCCCTTTCACTCCTGCCTGCTTCTCCAGCTTTTGCACTAGTCTCTTGTGTGGTACTGTGTCAAAGGCTTTCTGGCAATCCAAAGATATGCAGTCTGCTCACTCCTCTTTCTTGCCTGATCGTAGAATTCAATTAATCCTGTGGGACAGGACTTGCCATCTCTGAACCCATGTTGCTGTGTTATAAAGTTCCTTTGCTCCAGATGTTCCACTAGCTTTTTTTTTTTGCACAATCTTCTCGACCATGCAAGTTAGGGACACTGGCCTGTAGTTCAGTGCCTCCTGTCTATCCCCCCTCTTGTATATCGGGACTACATTAGCCTTCTTCCAAATTTTTGGTAGTTTCCTTGTTACCAGTGATTTGTTACACACTATGGAGAGTGGTAGGCACAGTGCTTCTGCTCCTGCCTTTAGGATCCAAGGGGAGATTCCATCTGGGTCTATACCCTTTGTCACATCACCTAGTTGTGTACTCGCCTAGTTGTGCGTGCATGGTCAAGTTCATGGTATATGCTCTTAAGCCTCACCTTTCAACAATCACTAGTGACTTTTTCACTCATTTTTATTATTTATATTGACAACTGGTTATCAAATTGACTTCTACTGCTTCCTCATCTAGTCAATTGCACTTATTTATGACTCTAGGACTGTAAAAGTTCTCTGACTTTTTTCCAGTTTCCAATTGAAGTATGTCTTCTTGTTCTACTCTTCCATAATTTGAACATTGTGATATAGACCTTAACTTGAACATTGCGCTCTATATCTACTTTGGCAATCCTCCTTAGATTCTTGTATGTCGTTATCTTGTCTGCCTTATTCCTTCTTTACTCCAGTGTATTTATTTCCTCCAGTGTAAAATATGCCTTGTTGCATACCTGGGCCTTTTCTAATTTTGCTCTGTGTTTCTTTAGATAGGGGTTCCGTGCTGCGGCAGCATACTCAATAATAGGTTTTACAAAAGGATGTATACAGTACTCGTGCATATACACAACGATGTAGCACATGGATGATGACTACACTTGTGGTGTCCTGTCTTACAGGTACTCTGTCATATAACGCTTTGAAACTGCCGACAGTTTTGGCCTCCACCACCACCTCACTTGTTTCAAGAGTCTACCACTCTATAAAGGAGAATTTCCTAATATTTTTTTTTGCATCTGTTTCCTTAGCTTGAATATACGACTTTTTGTTCTTGAAGCCACAGGTTTCAAGAATTCCTGTCAATTTTATCAATTCCTGTTACTATTTTGTTCAAAGTGATCATCTCTCTCATTTCTATTTTCTAGCTTTGACATATAACACCTCTGTGCCTTTCTGTGTAGTTCTTGTTTTTCAATTCTGGGAAGTTTTTCAAATTAGTGAACAATTTAGTAGCATGTCTTTGCACCTTTTACAGTTTACTGATGTGCTTCTTGAGATATGCACACCACACACTGCTGCACATTCCTACTTTATCAAAAAGTCTAACAATTTCTCCAATATATAACTGTCCGTCTATTTAGGCTCCTTGCACAATGTCCTTAATGTGTCCTCTGGTGACAATTTGATATCTAGAATCACTCTCAAGTCTCCGAGTTCTTTAATGCCTTTTCACATAATTTGTAGGTTGTGTGGTGGCTATTTTCTCTTATTCCATATCCCATAACGTGGCATTTATGTTGAATTCCATCTGCCATGTGTTACTACACTTATTTTATCCAGGATTTCTTTAAGGACAATCATTCCAAGTCTTATCTTCTCTAGTAACTTAGCATCATCAGCAAACATGTTCATGTATTTCTTCTGGTATATTGTTTGATACATGATGAACATTACTGGTGATAAAACTGAACCTTGGGATACTCTACTCGTAACATTTCTCCAGTCTGATACACTGTGCTATATTGCCTCCGATTACTTTTTGTTTTGTTTTTGTTTTTTGTACAATTTTTTTTTATCCATGTTAGAAGTCTATATGCCACCCCTCCAGCATTTTCCAGTTTCCAGAAACTCTTGTGTGGGACTATCAAAAGTAATTATTTTTAAGGTCTAGATAAATGAAGTCAACCCAATCTCTCTTATGTCAGATCTCTGTGGCTCTATCATAAAGCCTAAGTAGATTTTTTATAAAGGATCTTCCTGTCCAAAAGCCATACTTTTTTTCGTCATTTCTCTTTAGGTATTCTACCCATTTCGTTTTAATTATTTTCCTAATAAATTGACAACCACACTTGTTGACAGTACAAGTCAATAATATATGGGATCTTCTCTGCTACCATTTTTGTAGACTGGAACTGTGTTTGCCTTGTTCCATACATCTGCTAGGATTCATGTCTTTAAAGATGCATGAAAAATCAACCAAAGTGTGCATTCCCTCAGAACCCAAGGTGAGACTCCATCTAGGCCAATTGCTCTGTTTCTTCCTAGCTCCTCGAGCAATTTTTCTATTTCATCTCGAGACGCTTCTATGGATTCTATGTCATTCTCTGAAATCTTCATTTTGCACTTATACTTTGGAACATTTAGTTTTTCCACATATTTCCTTTTCATTCTCTAAATCTGTTCCACATTTCCAACCTCTGGCTTTTATCCTTTACATATAACATGCTATTTTCTGGGGAGGCCCCAACATGGATTCCTGAAGCGATAACACTGAGATGGCTTTGCACTACTGGGTCACATCAGTCATAGGAGTCCTGTTTGGCCTACCAGAGCCAGAACATGGCCCCTTCACAGAGGCGCAGAGTAAGTACTGGCGATTGTTACAATCATTAGTGTTTGTTAAACACTAGCAAAGCATCCAGAAATTCAGCAAAGCAATACAAACAATGTTTACAGAAAACAAAGCACCAAAACAGCTAAATGACTCTGCAAATAATTAATTCAAAATAAATACTTCACCCAAAACTAACTCGAACCCATTGGTACAAATGGCCATGAACAGGTGGTGTCCCATAGCTTCCTGATATCAGCCAGCCCCAGGCCAGTCTGGAGCCAATAATACTGTACTACTAACAGACGAGTCTGGCAGGGGCGAGGGAGTCAAGGAGCTATCAAGGGTCTATAAGGGTCTATTAGAAAGTTGCATTTCATTCATTCAATTTCTGAGGTATTGAAATTGGTCATGGGCCCTTGGTGTTATAGTTAAAATTTAACTAAAGTTAAGAAGGTAGACATGGGACATACCAGGGAGGAGAATGGCAACTACACAAGTTGCCAGGGTCCAAAGAGACCCCACTCATATCCCAAAATCCCAAAATTAGTCTATGACAAGTTACAGAAAAGAGCAGCCAAAGCTGCAAACTTGTGAACATCTTGGGGTCCTGAAGTTAAGAGCCTTTGGAGGGGGAACCAAGGAAAAAGGATCAATCAACATCGCATCCACCGAGGAAGAATCAGTGCCATCAACTATACGTGAACCGCCACCACTGGATACAACAAATGATGCATCCCTGGCCAGACCAATCAACCATCAATCATCAAGAGACACCTCTAGAAGCCAACTGTCCTATTCTTCTCTAGAAAAGAAAGAGAATGCTGCAAATGAAGAAACCACCTACCAGTGTCTACTACCCGTACGTTTCATTTATTTATATATATATATATATATATATATATATATATATATATATATATATATATATATATATATATATATATATATATATATATATATATATATATATATATACATATACATATACATATATATATATATATATATATATATATATACATATATATATATATATATATATATATATATATATATATATATATATATATATATATATATATATATATATATATATATATATATATATATATATATATATATACATACATATATATACATATATATACATATATATATATATATATATATATATATATATATATATATATATATATATATATATATATATATATATATATATATATATATATATATGAATGAAAACTCACACCCCAGAAGTGACTCGAAATGGGGTGTGAGTTTTCATTCGCATATAGTCCTGGGGACCATTCAGGCTTGTTCGCATATATATATATATATATATATATATTGTATATATACATACATACATATACACACACACATACACTGTATACAGGTGGCACCTTGGTTTTCGAATTTAATTCGTTCCCAGAGACGAGTCGCAAGCCGAAAATTTGCAACCTGAAACAAATTTTCCCATAAGAAATAAATTAATGCATTCTCCCCTTTCTGTCAGTAGGTTATAGCATAGACTCAACCCTCCGTTGAGTCTATGTGGGAGTCGGTCGGCCGAGCAGACAGCACGCTGGACTCGTGATCCTGTGGTCCTGGGTTCGATCCCAGGCGCCGGCGAGAAACAATGGGCAGAGTTTCTTTCACCCTATGCTCCTGTTACCTAGCAGTAAAATAGGTACCTGGGTGTTAGTCAGCTGTCACGGGCTGCTTCCTGGGGGTGGAGGCCTGGTCGAGGACCGGGCCGCGGGGACACTAAAAAGCCCCGAAATTATCTCAAGATAACCTCAAGAAGATAACCTCCTGTTTGGCAAACACGAAGTCACCTCAGCAGAGGGAATTCAGCAGGGAAACCCCCCTTGCACCCTTCCTCTTTTGCATAGCGGTTCGAGAAATCACAAGCAGACTGTCCAGTGAACTCAACATCTGGTTCCTGGATGATGGCACTCTGGAAGGCACACAAAACTCCCTGCTGAAAGACCTGCAGCTGGTGAAGACACAGGGAAAGACCCTGGGCCTCGTTCTTAATCCCTCCAAGTGCAAAATTATTGCATCCAATGAGGTAGTCATTAGTGCAGTGAAATCAGTTTTACCAGAAGTCTTAGCCATTAAACCCAATGACAGCACACTACTTGGAGCACCTCTGGGCCACAATGCCTTAGCTGCAGTCCTTGGCGAAAAGTTTAACCTAAAAAAGATGGAAGAGAGTATAGGGGACTTGGACTCCCATCATGCCCTCTACCTTCTCACAAAGTGCCTTACCTTGCTCAGGCTAACGTACTTTTTAAGGTATGCACCCACTTTTGGCAACCCACTTCTAAGTCAATATGATGGGCTCCTCAGGTCAATATTCAGGAAGGCACTCAATCTAGATTTAGATGACAGTCAGTGGGACCAAGCAACAATACCAGTGAGATTTGGGGAGACAGGCATACGGGAGGCAATTGAGGTAGCTCTTCCAGCATTCTTATCCTCATGTACAGCAGCCAACGAATTAGTAAGGCAGATCCTACCAGAGCGTATGAGAAACACAGCGGGAACTCATGATCAAAAGTTCATCGAAGCAGCCAGACAATGGGACACCACTGCACACCCTCTATCTTGACCACAAGCAGGCCCACTGGAAAAGCCCCATAATGAAAAAGACTGCCACAACAATGCTTGAAAACGCAGGAGCTGAAAACAAAGCCCGCCTCCTAACGATAACAGCACCCCATGTGAGGATTTTTTATTTGTTGTGCCCAATGCAGCCCTGGGAACTCGCCTCAATCATAACGCTCTCTTCATTGGAGTTGCCCTTTGCCTTGCCGAACATAAGTGCATCTGCGGAATTGTGATGGCAGACCAACATGGCTATCATGGTCTGGTATGTCGTAAATCACAGGGTAAGATTGCAAGACATGAATAAGTCAACGACATCATCAAGAGGAGCCTTGCCACAGCCCGCTGCCCAGCACAAAGAGAACCACACTTATTCAGACCCAACAACCCTCTGAGGCACCCAGACGGGGTCACCTTGCTTCCTTGGAAGGATGATAAGCAAGTGGTGTGGGACTACACACACTTCCACACTGGCCAATACCTACCTCTTCCACAGCATACGCGAAGGGGGCGGGGCTGCTGCTTTCAGGGAATCACAGAAAATTATAAAATACAGAGGTCTGGCATACTGCTACAGCTTTGTTCCGATTGGTTCAGAGACCCTCAGTTTGTGGGGAAAAGGTGCATTGAAGTTCCTAAAGGAATTGGGGAACAAATTGATCGGCGCTACAAAAGACCAGAGAGCAAAAAGTTTCTTGTTCCAGCGCCTCAGTGTTGCGATTCAGAGGGAAAATGCCTGTTGCATCTCGTGCATCTTGGGCACGAGTCCAACTTCTGAGGAATTCGAATTAGTGTTTGACTTGCAACAATGATTAGATCTGTCCGTGACTTTTATCAATGTTTCCCATGGGCTTGTTTTTCATTTTACTTTTATTGGTTGTGTTGTGTGTGTGTTAAGGCCACATTTTGTATTCATGTAATCTTGTGCAATAAATTTCCCTATACAGTATATATAAATATATAATGGGATGGTAGGAGAAGACAATTTGTGCCAGTGCACGAGAGCCCGACAAGGCTCTCCCGGGTGCTGCATACCGTCTTCTTCGAGGCTTATGAGTCCCTACAATCAACCAGAGGTGGTACCCCAATCTATATATATGTTGTACCTAGTAGCCAGAATGCTGTTCTTGGCCAACTACGTAAGACCTGATTTGCCTATTAAGCCAAGTTTTCCCGAATTTCTATATTTTTCTATTTTTTTTTCTTATGAAATGATAAAGCTATCCACTTCATTATGTATGAGTTAATTTTGTTAAATTTGAGTTATAACTAATGTAGATATATGACCGAACCTAACCTACCCTACCTAACCTACCTTAACCTAACCTAAACTAACATAACTAAATCAATAATTTATGTTCTTAATATAATAATTATATTTAAAATAAACCAATTGGAAACAATTTATTGAAAATAAAGAAAATCACTTGGCCTATTAGGCAAATCGGGCCTTGCAATAGTAGGCCGAGAAGTGCGTTCTGGCTACTAGGTATTATATATATATATATATATATATATATATATATATATATATATATATATATATATATATATATATATATATATATATATATATATATATATATATATATATATATATATATATTTATTTATTTTGTTACGGTGCCTTCTCCTATTTCTACCGTATGCCTGCTTTAAGAGTCATATCAGCTTTCTTTACTGATTCTCTGAGATGCAGGGAATCTTTTGGTATATGTGGCGACCAGAGTGGCCGCCTGATAAGGGAGAAATTTACATTATAAGTTCGTCGATAAGGGGAAAGTAGCGCCCTGATACAAACGAAATGGTACCCCCTACCTACAGATCTGCCATTTTATGAAGGACGCCAGCCGAGTACGGATTGGCTGACTTAGGTCACAGGCAATCAATCAGAGCCCGCCATGACGTCACCGAGTGCCCCTGGTGACACCAGGTTTGTTAGCGTCAGAGCTGAACTGACTGTGGAGGCGAGAGGATGCGCCTCGATCAGCTCTCGTGGATTTGAGGCTTCTAGAGCCTTACTCAGTGGAGTAAAGCTACCCTGTGCTTCCGGGAAGCAAGAAGAAACCAAGTTCATTGAGCAGAGAAGTGCCAAAACTTGAAGAATCGGTCGGCGACGACGCTGCAGGGGCGCCGTCTGACGCTTGAGGGTCTGGAAGGAGTGGCGAGCAGGCCTAGCTGTGACCGGGTCACGTTCACTGAGGATTTTGGAGGGACGACACTGTTCCTAGGGCAAGGAGCAATGCCTTGTGGAAGGGATGAGTGTGTGCATACAGTGATTAGCTCAGTACCCACTGGTGAACCAGGATTGGGATATCTGAAAGTCTGGGAGTGATTCAGCGACGACGCGAAGGCTTCACGACACCTGAGGACTTGTGGAACGTTCCTGGATCGTCAAGGACCAAATCAGAAAGCATGGGAACCTCACACCATCGAGGGATAGGCATCGTGAGCCAGGAATGTAAAGGTAGATAAATTTCCCTCCCATTACCCCTTGAGTAGGTGAGATAGGCCACGATATTTACCTATGTATATTACAGTATAACAGTGATACATTAGTAGTAAGATAGGCTGCAGGGCAGCTTGTGTCCAGGACTGTGGAAGAGGACAGTGTGTGTGGACGACGGGGCAGTTGAAGAGGAGGTGGCCGACATTGACGAAACGGTCCCTCTGTGAGTGTGCGCGGCCCCTTTTAAATCTGCCCAGTTGAAGGAGTTGTTGGAGGTTGTGAAAGAAGAGTTGCTGATGATCTCCAGACTGTTGATTCTTATTTTTTTTTCATTCCTGCATTGATTTTACATCTATATGTGATCATGTAGTTTACGTCAGTAAATTCACATTTTATCACTGTGTTTAAGTGTGCCTCCATAATCATCTCTATGAGCATACACGAGGGATATCATAGTCCCACCTAGGGAATATCACATTTCCTATAGAAGTTCTTATTGCCTGGAGAGTGGTAAAGCAGCACAGACTTATATAAAAGTGTACCCTAGGCCATCCAACCAGTATCAGAGCCGGAATAGTGGCAACAAGCAATGTAGTGGCTGGAGATAGGTAAAACCACACAGACTTTTATGGGAGAGTACCTTGGGCTGACAGTCCAGTTTCAGATCTACAGGAGTAGCAACACTTTGGCAACATGCAGTATAGAATACACCCACTGAACTGCATTGCTGGGGTGCAGATACATCAACCCAGCTGGTGACCTTGTTAAATGAAGATAGGGAAGGCAGGCGGGAAAGGAATTCCTGCAACCTTTTTGTCTGGTAGGTAAGACTCAGGGGAAGTAATTGTTAAAAGGTAAGCCTGGGTTTTCCTTCACTCCTTCACTGGTCTAGGCCGGAATTGCTAACAGCAGTTTCCCCGTGGTTGACTGAAGGGCTCCCAGGGTGAATCAGTGGCACCCCCAGTGGTGGGTATTACTGGTCCTCTCCTGTGGAACCATGCGACTCCGGTGAGTCCCAAGAGTTGGAGGGGCTGAGTACTCTGCCTTCCCTTCTGAGCCCCTAGCAGCCCCTAGCAGCCCCCTGCTAGCGGAGCCCCAGCCCACCCCCTGTGACAAAATATATTATATATATATATATATATATATATATATATATATATATATATATATATATATATATATATATATATATATATATATATATATATATTATATTATATATATATATATATATGTCGTACCTAGTAGCCAGAACGCACTTCTCAGCCTACTATGCAAGGCCCAATTTGCCTAATAAGCCAAGTTTTCATGAATTATTTGTTTTTCGACTACCTAACCTACCTAACCTAACCTAACTTTTTCAGCTACCTAACCTAACCTAACCTATAAAGATAGGTTAGGTTAGGTAGGGTTGGTTAGGTTCGGTCATATATCTACGTTAATTTCAACTCCAATAAAAAAAATTGACCTCATACATAATGAAATGGGTAGCTTTATCATTTCATAAGAAAAAAAATAGAGAAAATATAATAATTCAGGAAAACTTGGCTTATTAGGCAAATCGGGCCTTGCATAGTGTATGTATGTATGTATGTATGTATGTATGTATGTGTATATGTGTATATGTGTATATATATATATATATATATATATATATATATATATATATATATATATATATATATATATATATATATATATATATATATATATATATATGGTAACAAATCAGGAGGAAGAAATCAATGAACTAGTGAAAGAAAATGAGGTGTGGAAAGTGAAGTGTGGTGACTTTGAAGAAATAAACAAGAAAATATACTCATATGGTGAACAACTCCAAAGGACCCTGAGGGCTAACACAGAGTTAGGCAAGGATCTGCAACTGGAAACGTCATTGACAACTCACATAGAGGAAGTTAATAAAGAACTAGAAAAGTATAAAGAAGAAATAAAAAGAGACGTATGCGCAAGTTGTAAAAGAGAAAGAGACGATTAAGGAAGTGTGTTTGGAAGTCAAAACCAGAAATGACAAACAAGAAGCGGATCTTAGGTAAGTAAATAGGAAATAACTGGTTACCATCAGTAAACTAGTACAAAACACTGCAGATAGAAGTAAATCCATAATAATTTTTGGATGTTCAGAGAAGGAAATTTCATCTAGGGTGGACCGAGCAGCAGTAGAGATGAAAATCATAGAAAAAATAGTAGGATTAGGAGAAGGCCTAACTTCAAAGGAGCATGTCAGTGATTTTAGGAGGATAGGAAAATATGAGAAAGACAAGAACCGCCCCTTAAGGGTGACGTTTAATGGAGTGAAGTACTGTATGACAGAAGTGCTTCGGAATACCAGAAAATTGCAATGTGACGAGGATGGCAAACATTGGTCAATAAGACAAGACCTCTCAAAAGAGGACAAAGAAAAGCTGAAAATGAACCTGATTGAAACGAAATGTCTAAATGGTGATACAAATGAAGAAAGAAATTCTTTTTTTCCCTACAAAGTGTCAGGGACTGGAAAGCTTGTGAAATGGTACATAAAGACAAACAAAATCATTAAAGGAAGGGGGGTGTAAAGAAGAAAGGGAAGGAGAACATGTTCCTGAAAATAGTATATACCAACACAGATGGTGTGAGATCGAAAATATTGGAGTTGAAAGATAGAATTCAGTTCAAAGTCCCAGATATTGTCGCATTAACAGAGATGAAACAAAGAAAATATTTTAAATGAGGTCGTATTCCCAAGAGGCTACTCAGTTTGGAGACGTGACAGAAAAACTAGGAAGGGGTAAGGAGTAGCTGTGCTGGTGAAAGAACACCTGAAGGAAAGAGTTAATAATTGAAAACCCTCGAGATATTGACAATGGCATTGCAGGTCTGGAATCAAGATGATAAGCTAATAATTTTAAATGCCTACAGCTCACCAGCAAGCAACACATGGACAAAGGAAGAACTGGATGACAAATGAGAGGGCCTCATAATAATCATGAGAGAGATTATGGTATGAGCTGACACAGATAAATCCCAATTGTTGGTACTGGGGGGCTTTAACTTTAAGGTAATAGACTGGGAGGCCTACGGGGCAAGAACAGAGGACATTTGGACAGGCAGATTTGTAAACCTCATCTTGACAGGAGACATTCACTTCTAGCAGGCCACAAGAATGAGGGAAGGGGATGTTCCGTCAGTACTGGATCTAATATTCACCAGAAAAGAAAAAGAGGTATTTGACATCCAGTACCTTCCTCCCTTGGGAATGTGATCCTGTCTTCTTGGACATTAAATATGCTATGCGATATAATCTAGTAGAGAATGAGGACATTGAAACAGTTGTTAAACTCGATTTCAAGAGAGGACGCTATGGGGAACTTAGAAATTTTTTTCATCAGTATAATTGGACAGACTTGTTGCTAAGCAAGCAAGTAAATGAGATGGTTTCAAATTTTGCAAAATATACAATGAAGGCACACAAACATTCATACCAAAACAGAGATGCAGACCTAGGAAACAGGGTTGGTTCAACAGAAATTGCGAGAGGGCCAAAGATCAAAAGACACAAGCATGGAATCAATATAGAAAGAGGCCTAACCCCAAACATACCAGTGATACAAAGATGCAAGAAACAACTACACGTCAGTAAGGAGAGAGGTATAGAGGAACTTTTGAGAACGTTATAGAAGACAAATGTAAATCAGACCCGACCCAGGCCAATTCAATAAGTTCATTAAAAGCAAGCTGCAGGCAAAGGATAATATTCAGAGATTGAAAATGGGGGACAGATACACAGAAAATGAAAAAGAAATGTGTGAAACATTAAACGAAAAATTCCAAAGTGTGTTTGTACAAAATGAGATCTTCAGAGAACCAGACACAATAAGAATTCCAGAGAACAACATAGGTCACATAAAGGTGTCAAGAAACGAAGTGAAACGAATGCTCTTGGAGGTAAGTAAGAACAAAGCAGTTGACCCAGATGGAGTTTCACCATGGGTTCTGAGAGAATGTGCACCTGAGGTCAGCATTCCACTTCACCTGATTTTTCAGACATCCCTGTGTACAGGAGTCCTAGCAGATGTGTGGAAAAGGGCTAACATAGTTCCAATCTACAAAAGTGGCAGCAGGGAAGACCCCCTCAATTATAGACCTGTATCACTGACAAGTGTAATAGTCAAAATATTGGAAAAAACTAAAAACTAAATGGGTACAACACCTGGAGAGAAATGATATAATATCAGACAGACAGTATAGTTTTCGATCTGGAAGATCCTCAGTTTCTATGACTGAGCCACAGAGATTTTACAGGAAAGAGATGGTTGGGTTGACTGCATCTATCTGGACCTAAAAAAGGCTTTCGACAGAGTTTCACATAAGAGGTTGTTCTGGAAACTGGAAAATATTGGAGGGGTAGCAAGTAAGCTTCTAACATGGATGAAAAATTTTCTGACATAGAAAAATGAGGGCAGTTATCAGAGGCAATGAATTGGACTGGAGAAATGTCACAAGTGGAGTACCACAGGGTCAGTTCTTGCACCGGTGATGTTCATTGTCTACATAAATGATCTACCAGATGGAATACAGAAATATATGAACATGTTTGCTGATGATGCTAAGATAATAGGAAGGATAAGAAACTTAGATGATTGTTATGCCCTTCAAGAAGACATGGACAAAATAAGCATATGGAGCACCATTTGGCAAATGGAATTTAATGTGAATAAATGCTATATTATGGAATGTGGAATAGGAGAACATAGACCCCACACAACCTATAAATTATGTGAGAAATCTTTAAAGAATTCTGATAAAGAAAGAGATCTAGGGGCGGTTCAAGATAGAAAACTATCACCTGAGGACCACATAAATAACGTTGTGCGAGGAGCCTATGCCACACTTTCTAACTTCAGAATGGCTTTTAAGTACATGGATGGCAAAATACTAAAGAAATTGTTCACGACTTTTGTTAGACCAAAGCTAGAATATGCAGCAGTTGTGTGGTGCCCATATCTTAAGAAACACATCAACAAACTGGAAAAGATGCAAAGACACCCTACTAAGTGGCTCCCAGAACTGAAGGGCAAGAGCTACGAGGAGAGGTTAGAGGCATTAAATATGCCAAAACTAGAAGACAGAAGAAAAAGAGGTGATATGATCACTACATACAAAATAGTAACAGGAATTGATAAAATTGATAGGGAAGATTTCCTGAGACCTGGAGCTTTAAGACAAGAGGTCATAGATTTAAACTAGCTAAACACAGATGCCGAAGAAATATAAGAAAATTCACTTTCGCAAACAGAGTGGTAGACGGTTGGAACAAGTTAGGTGAGAAGGTGGTGGAGGCCAAGACTGTCAGTAGTTTCAAAGCGTTATATGACAAAGAGTGCTGGGAAGACAGGACACCATGAGTGTAGCTCTCATCCTGTAACTACACTTAGGTAATTACACACACACACACACACACACACACAATTCTTCAAATTATTCTTTCTTCAAGAAATTCTTCAAGAGTCAGAGAGAGAGAAAAAGATTTGGGGGTTGATATCATGCCAGACATGTCTCCCTACAACCCATATCAAAAGGATAACATCAGCGGCATATGCCAGGCTGGCCAACATAAGAACGGCATTCAGAAACTTGTGTAAGGAATCATTCAGAACTTTGTATACCACATATGTCAGGCCAATCCTGGAGTATGCAGCCCCAGCATGGAGTCCATATCTAGTCAAGGATAAGACTAAACTGGAAAAGGTTCAAAGGTTTGCCACTAGACTAGTACCCGAGCTGAGAGATATGAGCTACGAGGAGAGACTACGGGAATTAAACCTCACTTCGCTGGAAGACGGAAGAGTTAGTGGGGGACATGATCACCACATTCAAGATTCTCAAGGGAATCGATAGGGTAGATAAAGACAAGCTATTTAACAGAAGGGGCACACGCACTAGGGGACACAGGTGGAAACTGAGTGCCCAAATAAGCCACAGAGATATTAGAAAGAACTTTTTTAGTGTCAGAGTGGTTGACAAATGGAATGCATTAGGAAGTAATGTGGTGGAGGCTGACTCCATACACAGTTTCAAGCGTAGATATGATAGAGCCCAATAGGCTCAGGAACCTGTACACCTGTTGATTGACGGTTGAGAGGCGGGACCAAAGAGCCAGAGCTCAACCTTTGCAAGCACAATTAGGCGAGTACACACACACACACAGTTGTCAACCCCAATAAATGTGGATAACAACATTTCATTCATTTGGGCCTTAGGAGCCTCAAACCACTGACATCAAGAGTGGGAGGGAGTAGCCTGGTTGATAAGCGCTACCTTCTCCCACACTTGGGGTTGGTGTCGGGAAACCGACACACACACAAATAACACAGTCTCCCCTAGTCTGTACTCCCTTCAGGATGGAAAATGGGAGACTCCGTGACGTCATGGAAGTCATTGTATATTTACATTATGAAACATTGTTAATAGACTAGTTTAGTCTCTAGAGTTAACAAAAAAGTAATCAATAAGACTGAATATAATTATTTACACAGTATTGTAGCTAGGTTCCCTTGTTAATGTAAAATTACTTTGAGTGAGGAACCAGAGCATAAGGGCGTTGGCCCGAGTGGGAGGAAGGCGTCCACATTGACAATAACAACAAAAGGGATCAGCCTACCACGCTGTTTTAGAACTGGTGTAACAGCAAGACACCCCATTTACGTGTCAACACCAACAACACAGCCTAACAACATCACAACAACGACTGTATCCGTCTACCAAGTATTGTATATTATTCTAGTGCACTGTTTAATATAAATAGTAGATGGTTAAGTCGTGGAAGATCCCCAAATACACCGTACGTGAACCCCATTACAACCCTCACAGTTCATGTCATACCTGTAATTGATATGTTTAGGGAACTTTGATTAATTCCTTGCATCCCATACAGGTAAATTGTGAGAGGAGCATCAAGAATCTGCGCAAACAGTTGGTTCATACACATAATTAACTACTTGTTTGCCAAGCCTTGTCCTTCCCACCAGCCGCCATTACGTGGCACAAAGAGGCAGGGCCACACCCAATCTGAGGCTACACCTACACGCCTTACCAGGCCCATTCTACTGGCATAGCTAAGCCATTTATGCTTTTAGTAGTAGTAGTCATAATTAATTATTATATTAGTAGTTTAGACCACCATATGTGGTACACTGTATATTGAAATAACTGAAATAATAGATTTAAAGGTAAACAATTGGTAGTTTAAGAAGGAGCCATAACAAAGTGGTTTAGGCTACCAATTGTCCCTCCCAATAGTGTGTAAGAAGATTTCAGGCAGTTTACCAGTATATACAGTCCACTTAATTAATTCTTACTTACTAAGAAAAATAAATAAGACATAACTTTATTTTATTAAATCAATTTGAAAAAGAGAGATTAGCTGCCTGGAATTTCCCCACAGTTGGTGGTTTGTGGCCTCCTTGGGCCCAAATGAATGGAATATTATTATTCACGTTTATTGTGGTTGACAATTTATATGACTGGGGAATGGGTCACCTAATTCCTTCATGCTTAGGTGGCAGCTTAGAAAAGGCTTAAAGTTCCAGTTGGGCAGCAGTTAGGTGCTTCTGGACTCCTTCCTTATTGTGGTATTGTGGCTGTTCAGTAATATGGTTAATAGAGCAACTGTCTCCCCACCAATTAATTTACATATAACATGGGTCATGATAGTCGTATTGATACAATGAAAGAGAAAATACATGCCACTAATTAAAGAAAACAATTATTTTTTCAGCCACATAGAAAAGGAAATGTTGGACAGAGAGCTCCAAATGATTCAAGCCTCATCCTCAGTAGTGCTTCCATGTGTATGGTGATGACCCCAATCATTAGCTCTGCCTGCCTGTTATTCATAAATTGTGTGTTTATAAAGTTTATTCCCAAGTAGAAAACATTCCTGACTAGTGCAAATATTACTCTACATTTTTCATCAAGAGCTTCATCTTTATTAAATGTTCATGTTAGCTTGAAGTTAGGGCTTCAAACTGTAGAAAATACTGTACAAGTATTTTTTATTTAAAAATATGAGATACTGTACAGTACTATTGGAGATATATGAAATGATTCATATACAGTATAATAGCCATAATACATAAATTTATGCAAAATCCATTAGCCACATCAAGCAGCATAAAATCATTTAAATGTATATTACCTATGTGCTGGATATTAATACTGTATACAGTATTTGTATTGTGAAGTACATTGTATTGGAAGTGAACAGCCAATACCCAGCCTTAATATATATACAGTACATGTACTCACACATGTACATACACACATGAACATATACAATACACATGTACATGTATACACAGTTTATATTGTATATATATATTTCTATGAATGTTAAACTGACTGACTTATGCACCTTCCCACTATTTCTACCTACCATGTTGTAATGGTATTGTTTTGAAAACAATTTACTTAATTTATTATTAGTGTCATTCCCCATGCATACCATGTTTCTCATCCTAGGTCAAAGAATGTAAGAATTTAGAGATATTGATTAAAAATTAATGTGTGATTCGTACAAGGTACAGTGGTAGAAGAATTGCTGTACAGAGTTGCTTTGTGGTGGCAAGTGTAGTATGGGTGTTGCTTGTGACTGTAAAGTGAGAGAAAATGCAGCAAGTGGAGTTTTGACATGGAGTGATCAACATACCTTACTTTCTCAATGCCATCCTCTCCCATTACAAAACTCGGTTCTCTCTTCCTTAAATAGAAAGCGCCGCCGGGATACTGAATAACGAGTAGGCTACAGTACATTCTATCTTGTAAATTAGTTATATACAACTGGAATAAATCAGAGGTAGCTATAAAAGTATAAACATACCATGATTTACCTTTAACAAGTTAAAGCATTTATCACAGGAAATGTAATAATTTTGTATACTGTAATTATCAGCACCTACCCTCCTAATTTTACTCTTACCAAATCTTGTCAAATTTATTCTTGTGAAGTGTAGAATCAGTATTAAACAAGAACATTTATACATTTTCATCAGTATCTTTTAAAAACGTAGGGCATGGATGACTTACAAATATATACAGTACAGTATTAATGTATGAGACATTATCAACTGAAAAGTTTAAACTACTGTACAGTATAAAAATAAAATTTATAAATAGCTGTGTTGTATTCCTTAATCTGGCACATTTGACAGTTTTTAGTTTAGTTTAGAGAAATTGTTAAAATCTCAAGCAAATTTGTATAATAACTATAATAGGTTACCTTGAGGTTACCTTGAGGTGCTTCCGGGGCTTAGCGTCCCCGCGGCCCGGTCGTCGACCAGGCCTCCTGGTTGCCGGACTGATCAACCAGGCTGTTGGACGCGGCTGCTCGCAGCCTGACGTACGAGTCACAGCCTGGTTGATCAGGTATCCTTTGGAGGTGCTTATCCAGTTCTCTCTTGAACACTGTGAGGGGTCGGCCAGTTATGCCCCTTATGTGTAGTGGAAGCGTGTTGAACAGTCTCGGGCCTCTGATGTTGATAGAGTTCTCTCTCAGAGTACCAGTTGCACCTCTGTTTTTCAACGGGGGTATTCTGCACATCCTGCCATGTCTTCTGGTCTCATGTGATGTTATTTCTGTGTGCAGGTTTGGGACCAGCCCCTCTAATATTTTCCACGTGTAAATTATTATGTACCTCTCCCGCCTGCGCTCAAGGGAGTACAGTTTTAGGCTCTTTAGTCGGTCCCAGTAGTTTAAATGTTTTACTGAGTGGATTCTAGCAGTAAAGGATCTCTGCACGCTCTCCAGTTCAGTAATTTCTCCAGCTTTGAAAGGTGCTGTCATTGTGCAGCAGTATTCCACTCTAGAGAGCACAAGCGTTATCATCATCGGTATAGCATCTCTAGTGTGAAAAGTTCTTGTTATCCAACCTGTCATTTTTCTTGCAGTTGTGACGGCTACTTTATTGTGTTCTTTAAAGGTAAGGTCATAATAGGTAAGCCTATTATGTAATTTAATAAGTTGTAAAGTTAAATTGTAATCATCAGGATATTAATCTGGCATTTATTGATTACAATATAAATTTCTTTAAACTGTAAACAAGAATTTATAATTAATGTAAACTATACTTCATAATTTAAAAATGATCACTGTATACAATCCAATTAGAAAAACCAAGACTGCATTGAAATACAGTGCTATAATTGTTTCATACAATAATACTTGTATACAGTATTATAAAACATAAAATTTATCTATTTTAAAGGTTCAAAAAATCTGAAAGCCCTTAAACAAAATTGCTAAATATGCAAAACAATTTCATATATGATTTAGTTTTGCAATCTGGCAGTATTATATTGTGTAAATATCCATGATAAATATACCTGATGTTTTGCTATAATTACGTCCAGAAACTACAAAATCATCATGGACTATTAAGTTATATTAGGAGTGTATACAGTATACTGTATTTAAACCCTCCTCTTTGGACATTATTATTATTTAATATGATTAATATGTAGGGATTATTTAATAAAAACAGTAGGGACTATTATTAGAACTTATAATGTAAAATTAATAAGTAAATAGTAGATATTAAAGATGTGATTAATATGGTCTTAAAAGAACCACCTAAAGTCCCTCTTGGTGGGAGCCCGGCGGCATTACAGGTACTTCTCCCTCCCTTGGAAACATTTCCCATGCCCCCTTCCCTGCGCAGCAACACACCATCATTGTTATAATAAAATGTGCATTTACAATCTGGGTTTTATTAGCCATATAGTTTTAATTTTGTTACAGTGGAACCTCGGTACTCAAACTCAATTGGTTCCTAAAGGCTGGTCGAGTGCCGATCTGTTCGAGTACTGAACATTTTTTCCCATATGGAATAATGTAAACAGAATTAATCCATTCCAGACCACAAAAATAAATATATCAATAGAATAAATAAATGAAATAAATGCAAATACTGTATACACTTTATCTACACTTAGAGTTGATGGCATACGTGGAAGGTGGTGAGGCAACGGTAAGAGATGATATTCTTTGGCAGGGGAGTTCCCCTACCATTATCACAGCTTTGTCAGAGTGATATTTTTCAAGAAATCTTTGCATCCCCCCCCCCATTTTGCACACATTTTTTTTTATTAGAGAACTAGATTTAGGCATACTAAACTCAGTAGCAAGAGCAGACATGCAGGCACCACTTTCATATTTTGCACTGAGTTTATTTTTCATCTCAATTGTGGTTCTAACTAATTTTCATTTGGCTTAGCTCGTATTAGTAACTTTCTTAGGTGTCATGGTGTCACCAAAGAAAGTTTGAGTGGGGGCGAGGTTGTTCGAGTACTGAGATTCCACTGTACTTTTTATAAATGAGCATATAAATTTATAGATTCCTCACAGGTTTTGAGGAGTTGAACCCCATAGGATCCTTAAAATTTGTGTGGTACAATATGGTATGGCTTAAAATGGTAGCAAACTGATAGTGAGAGTTGCTACAGGGCAGACACTGCAACAGCAGAGGAAGTTACTGATCTGCATAATATAATCAATGCTGCACCAGAAACTCAAGTCCTTATAATTGGCACTTTAACCACAAGACAATAGATTGGGTACATTTAATATGACAGCAGGAGGAGAACAATTTCTTGACCTGGTACAGGAATTCCTTCTCATACAGCATGTGACAGAGCCTACTCAAGGTAACAGCATTCTAGATCTTGTGCTAACATCAGAAGGGAGGGGGGGGGGGGGGCACAATTGATTAAATCATGATCTTGATGTAGGGGATAACTTGCCTCTTCATGATGTCAACCTAACCCTACTGAACTTTGAAGTATCATAGACAGCATGCCCATACACACTGCACCACGCCCAGACTCCTGGAATTCTATATTTGTCAAGAAAACACCATTATCACAAGCCCTAAACATCTTTTGGAGATGGAACCTCGATACTGGGGTCATCCCCGACATAATTAAAACAGCAGAGATAATGCCACTTCACAAAGGAGCCAGTAAACACAAAAATCTTTGGGTGTTAAGAAGATTAAAAATCCCTAGAATCACAATATCTACATAACCCCCAAAAATCACCTGGAATCACAATACTGTATCTACATAACCCCAGACAACACAGGCTCAGAACAGGGTGCTTCTGCCTCTCACAATTGCTAGATCACTATGACATGACCTTAGGTGCTATGGAAGACAAGCAAAACGCAGATGTAATACACAAAGCCTTTGCACAAGCTTTCGACAAGTATGACCATAGTGTTATTATGGAAATAATTCGCTCAAAATCAATTATTGGTAAAGTAAGGAGATGGATCTTTAACTTCCTATAGAACAGAACCCAAAGTATAATAGCCAACAAAGTAAAATCAGGATCCTCCACTGTGAAAAGCTCAGTCCCCCAAAGTACCACACTGGCTTTGGTACTTTTCTTATTCTCATATCAGACATGGACAAAGATAAAAACTATAATATTGCATAATCATTTGCAGGATGAAACTAGGATTTTCATGCAAGTTGTTACGGCCCTCACTTAGCCAGTAACCAGGTTCAATCCATTCAACCTTTCTATGGGGCCTTAGTGCCTCTTCTTACCAGATCCAACCTCAAGTCATAGGCAAGTTAAGAACTAGCAGTAATAGTCAATCCAACGGGAATGAGGGATAAACAACACTAAACAAACCCATCACCACGTGAACTTCTTAACTACTGTATATACATATATTACATATGTACAGCACACAACACTGCAGGTGTCACTTTCACACAGGACACTACAAAAGAACATTGCAATCTTCAATCCCAGCGAGTCCACTTCTATCTTCTATCGTACAACACTAATGGTTCCTTCCCTGAGCCTTTCTTCTACGGTACTCATGCCAGTGAGTCCACCTTTCTCAGTAAATCCAGTCCTCCACAGTATCGTTACAGTGCCAAAACACCACTTTGAATCTCCAGCAACATGCTGGCTGGCTAACTCTAAAGGCTTCACCTATAACAAGCCTCAACTTAAGAGGACAGGCGGACATTAAATTCCATCTAGTAACTCAACTGGGCCATTCCAGGATACGTTGGTCCAATCACCAATACTTCACTAACCATCACAGACAATTCACATTCTCTACTGACTCGGCCCACTTGTTCCCACTGGAACAAGTCTTGAGTTCTGGACTGCCCTGGGTGAACTGACTCTTATCGACCAAGAGTCCTGATCCTCCACATCACTTCTGAGAAGTAAAAATTGAATAGCAAGCAGGAAACTGCACAGGTGTCAGTAAGATCACAGCCTTCCATTGGGGAACAGAACATGGGGTCAGGTGCGCTCAACAGATGGTGTCGACATCGTCACAAAAGTAAACAATATAGAGGATGCAGCAAATGCCAATCTGATGTTAACCAGGTCTTTCAATGGGCCACAGATAAAACTATGATGTTTAATGAAAATGAGTTTCAGCTCCAGCACTATGGAAAAAGTGAAAATATAAAAACAGAAACCACATATAAAATACTGTACAGTCAAATCACACTATAGAATGAAAAAGCAATGTAAAGGATCTAAGAGTAATCATTTTGCAAGACCTTACTGTTAAAGAATACAATAAAGTAGCTGTCACAACTGCAAGAAAAAATGACAGGTTGGATAACAAGAACTTTTAAGAAAATGGATGCCGTACCAACAATACTTTTCAAGATACTAGTGCTCTCTAGGGTGGAATATTGTTGCACACTAACAGCCCTATTAAAAGCTGGAGAAATTGCTGACCTGGAGAATGTGCAGAGATCCTTTGCTGCAGAATCCACTCTGTAAGACATCTAAATTATTGGGACCGATTTAAAGAGAGAGTTACATAATAATTTACACATGGAAAATATGAGGGACTGGTTCCAAATCTGCACATGGAAATATCATCACATGAAACCAGTAGGCACAGCAGGATGTGTAAAACTGCACCACTGAATTGCAGGGGTGCAATGGGTACACTGAGTGAGAACTTTTATCAATAACAAAGGCCCAAGACTTTTCAACACTCTCCCTCCGCACACAAGGGGCATAACTTGCCGGCCTCTCATAGTGTTCAAGAGAGAACTCAATAAACACCTCCAAAGAAGACCTGATCAACCAGGCTGTGATTTAAATGTCAGGCTGCAAGCAGCCACATCCAACAACCTGGTTGAATAGACCACCAACCAGGAGGCCTTTTACAAGGCTGGGCCACAGGAACAGTGATCCCCAGAATCACCAGAAGGTAGTTAGTGCATGATAATGAACATCCCAACAATAATAATTATGTATATATTATCACAACCCAAAAATGTATCTTATAATCTAGAAGCAATTTATGGACACGTGTAGGCACTATCACAATAATGGCAATGTTTTTCAGTCTTATTCACTAAATAATGCATACAGGGGTATAGGCATGTAAATCTATGGGTTCGCACTAATATGCTCAACCAGGTATGGTGCAATTGAGTAATTGGATATCATTCACTGGAATCTATTTTGATGCACTTAAATTGAAGATATATTTCATTGCAGGTACAGTATATATCACATGAATATGCATCGCTCTTGAAGTTAGAAGTTATTAAAGCACACCTATTTCCGGTAGAATCCCTTAAATTTATAACATGCACTTAACATCTAGGTTAAGTGCATGGTATAGAAACCCTAAATATATAACACCTATATTTATGTCAAGAATATTAATCATAGCATAAATTTCTAAAGAACTGTCACATGCAAGGTTGTTGTCCCAAGGTAACACTGGTGTTGACGAGAGCCTCCGACAGATGTAACGTTAACAACAATACTGATTATAAAAAAAAAAGCCAACAGTTAGCCATGTAACCCCCATTTCCCCACCAATCACTCTCAGCCTTTCTTCACGCGGGTTACAAATAACCTCACTTTACTCCAAAACCATGAAACCCAACTGATTGTCCCCCCATTCCACCTTGATTTTATACAACTCCTAAAACTTCAACGCAACTGGAGGACACCTTTCCAAAGTATGCACCAAATTCAGCATTAGCCTCAGTCTTTGCTTTGATGAAGAAAAATTGCTACCCAGATACAACAGCGATTTACATAGACCTCGCATCCTCTTGAACAATGCATCCTCGGTTACTAGCATTGTATGGACCCTGCAATGCCATATCACGCAGGGATGGTGGTTACCAAACCAACTATATTTTCACAGCTGAATTATATGCCTTAAACCAAGCTCTCCAAACAATCACAATATTACCAGTTGGGATATACAGTACACGATCTGTAGTGACTCCAAGAGTGCGATTCAAGCAATTACATACTCCTCCACAACATGCAAAGTTTGTTCACCCAAACATTCAACTTCTCCATGAACGTCAATTGAAAGGTTAGAACATCTCTATCCATTGGGGACCCTGTGCCTTATAGCATGCTCCATAATGAACTTGTAGACCAACTGGCCAAAGCAATGCCCAACACACCATACATTATCTGCCATCCAATTCCTCATGTTGCACGTAAAGGAGCCTTTAAAGTTACTGTACCATCACCCAAGATTTTGTAACCAAAAGGAAAACATCATGTTCATCTTTATACTACGGGTCCATAAACAAGAACTGGGAAACATGTCAGGTATAAAACTAAAGAAAATGAAATAACGACAGCGCCCACCTACAGGCTATTCCTGCCTGTGCCACCTCTTGTGGTGGCTTAATCTTCGTCAATCTATAACGATGGCCAGATTAAGGCTAGAACACACCAAACTGGCAGCACACAGCTCCAAATACAGAACAGACATCAACAAACTTTGCATCCACTGTCATATTCCAGAAACAATTAAACATTACCACCTCCAATTTTTTACATCATAGTGCCAGAGTAAACAGAGTAAACACTAAAACAGAATAAACTAAACTAGTGCCAGAGTGAACTAAAACAGAGTAAACTAAACAAACTAAGTACTTGTTGAACTAAACATTAAGTTTAGTTCAACAAGTACTTATCGCCTTTAAAATACATTTTAACATTGAGTGTATATTAGGAGATGAACTCCCATTACATTTAAAATATCAAATAGTCAAAGCATTGGTTAAATACCTCCAATCAACCAACAAATTGGGCCACATTTGACATATACCTCGCGACACCCACACCCAAACACAAAACAATCAGCATTTTATTCTTTGTCGCTGCTCCTCTATCTACAGCAATTCTACAGCAAGAGACAACAAACAAAACTCTTCAAACCGTGTCATTCTCCACACTGAGGCGCCACGGAGACGAGTCTTCTTTTATTAGTACTTGTGCAACCATCGGGAGGATAAATCATTCGTGCAACACAAACTCTAAGTAACCATTATACAGAATACGAGCGACAGACAGACGTAACGTAGACAATAACACTGAATACGGATTCACCGGACACGCTCATGAACGGCCTGTGGCCAGAATCCGAGACGGCGGCATCCACTTTCGGTGGACATCAAATGACTCTGTTACGTTGTTGGGTAGATTAGATACACAGTGTTTAGGGAGTTTCATATTTATTTAGTAGTCCTGGATACAGCAGTGTCGTAGACGTTGAGACGGAGCTTGGAGCAGAGCAGAGAGCTGAGTGTGGCCGGAGTCGCGGAGCTCTATGTGGGAGAGCGTTGTAGTTCGATGCTGTCTGTTCTGTGTCGAAGCTATAGCGTCTTGGAGACGAAGATTGTACATAAAGATTGTGTAGCACTAGATACAGTGCAATTTTAAAAGATAAATCAGAGGAAAGAACCAAGCCATTAAAACTATACACACTTGGAAGGGGTCAAGATAAAGTTCTGGGATGGGACGGGGGAGGGGGGGTAAGTTTAGTTAATTTATTATGCACCCCATACCCATCTTGTGGGCGGTAGTGGAAAGGGTTACTGAGGCACATAATGGGCTCAGGGACTGAACCCCACAATTCATTTAGCTAAGCAAGTTACAAAATTCAGTATAAGTCGTCACATCAACAATGGGTTCGAGATCAACCACAAGTACAGTTTCTAAATTAAGCAACTGACATATGTGGAGAGGTAGTGTCACAATTGATATGTTTGTCCTGTACACCGCTCCCCATCCAGTGGGCAGCGGTGGATAGGTTACAATCACTCTTAGTTACTACCTACAGTTAGCAAACTGGGGATATTTGGCTAAAATTTCTGGTAGCAGATCATTTTGAATGAAATATTGACACATCGTTGGTACATTGGTTATAGAACGATTCTTTGCGGTGGGGATCGTATTCCAGGGACCTGCCCGAAACGCTACGCATACTAGTGGCTGTACAAGAATGTAACAACTCTTGTATATATCTCAAACAAAAAAAAATAATTGTCTCTGAATTCACGTATCTTTTCGCACTCCATCACATAGTGACGGAGGGTGTGCGAAT